>BTHU01000010.1:40365366-40560366 GCA_036184795.1 Tokudaia tokunoshimensis | reverse complement strand
TGACACACCTCTTGAATCTCCTGCTGTATTGCTGCAGTTCCAGCCTGCAGGAAGTCCCAGGCTTTCCTCCCAAGACCTCCCTGCCAGAAAGAGCCATGCAAGGGGGCAGTGAGAAGGCTTAGTGAGCAAAAGTACCTGCTGTAAAACCTGACAGTCTGAGTGCGCGACCCCTGGGACCCACATGGAGGAAGGAGAGAACAGACTCCTCAGGGCTCCCCATGTCCACGGTGCATTCGCACACAATAAATAAGAGGGATAATTTTGTTTTTTTTAAAGAACAATGAAAAGCCTGCTTTTGTTTGGTCACTGTGGTCACGTTTAATAAGTGGATCGAGGTCTTCAGTGTCCTCAAAGCCACGGGAGCTATGTCTGCTGAACCCTGGGATGTTGCACAAACCCCTGTAGTGCACGCAGAACCGCTTGAAGCTTCCCCCTCATTCCAGGCCTCGGCTGTGAAGACTAACTGATCTTATCTGCCCCCTTCTGCACTTCCTCCTCAGCCTTGTAGCTAAGGTCTTAGCACTCACCTTCTCAGGCCTGGCCCAGCAGCTTTGATTCCTTACTCATGCATTCCTTCACAGTGAATTTGACCACAGGTTAGGCTACGTCTACATTTCTCTCCACTCTTCACACAGACTGGAGTTCCAGGCTCTCTCAACACTTGGATTTCCAGAGAGTTCTTTTTTGGCCTCTTGTATCAGCTCTGATTTGACTTTGCAGGTGGATCCAGACATATCCGGATCCCAAAAGGTAAAATGTGAGCACACTCTCTCATGCTAAGCCACAACAGAAGTGACAGCTACTATTAACTGCATTCAGGCTAAGTATCTGTTCATTAGGCACTGTCTCAGCAAGTTCTCATACCCACAGAGATAGATAGGGCCACATACCTGCTTTCTAGTTGAAAAACCAAGTTTTAGAGAAAGCATACAAACTTGTGAGATTACTCATCTCACAGAAGGGAAGACTGGAGTTCCTAGGCAGACCTAGGTATTCTCAGACACCTAGGAACCTTCAGTCCAACCTCCCAGCCACTATGACCAGACTCAGAACCTGAGTGTACAAGTGCACTGTTGACTGTGTTTCTAACTAGGTCACAAGAAGGTCTAACTCAGTCACAAGAGATCACAAACCCAAATGCATGCACACACATATAAACACACACATATAAACACACACACACACACACACACACACACACATACACACACACACACTGTCCTTCCTTGTCTGCATTTTGGGGAATTTTCTGAACAAGCCATGAGTAGAAAGTGAAGAATCATCTCCAAGTCAACATTATTGATGCTGTATGGAAGCCATTCCATTTATGAGTAAAGTTGATGGATTGTCTTGCATCTCTTGCATATATGACCATAAGTGGTTACAGAAGGAAACAGGGGTCCTGGTCTGAGGAGCACTGATTGGCTTGGGTTGCAGATATGACAACTTTGGATGGCCCAGGGGGGCATGGCTCTCAGGGATGAGACTTGGGTTGGAAGAGCCTCTGATAACCATCTGACCCTGGACACTCTGGTTTTCATGAGAAGAATGTGTTGGTCTGATATTTGAAAAATACATGGACCATCTTGTTTCTTCTGAGCACCTTGGCTTCTCCAAATGTACAGGTGGAAGGTAGCTGGTCTCCGAGGAGATGCTGAGGCCACTGAGCTGGGATAATTAGATGAGGAAGCCCCCACCACCCCACCTGTGGTCTGCACAATGACACCATCTGCTGGCTTCTGATGTTATATGGGTTCCCAGGATCATGTTTGGTGATTTTTTTTTCCCCTTTAAACAGGCCATGGAAAGCAGATGCAGATTTTTCCAATGCAAGTTTTTCAAAATCATTTCCATCAAATTGTTAATGGTCCTGTTACGAGGAGCTTTGGGGCTCAGAGGCCACATCCACCAGCTGAGACCCTCACGACTGCCAAAAAGACTCAGATGACCATTCCAGAAATGAGTAGCTCTGGGTTGACAGGAAGAGCTGGGCAGGAGTTTTTAGGGTGTCTGCCTAAAAAGGTCAGGTCAGGGGAAACTGGTCTTCTGCTGCCTCTCCCATCCCTGCCTACAGCTGTTCCCTCCCAAAATGCAGTTTTTAGCCATGACTGTGCCACCCCCCTTTCGCTCACGGATTGAATTCTTCCATCTGTCTCCTCTATTTTCGGGCCAATACCCAAGTCTCTTAGATTCATCTAAAAGCTCTCTTCCAAATCCTTGTACCATCAAACCTTATGCTGGCTTTGTCAGTCCAGGTGTACTCTGACCTCTGGGGATTTGCTTAGGCTATTCCTTATCCCTGCACATTGATCTCTCCTCTCAATGACTTTCAGTCAGCCATGAAGTCTTTGAGCACCACCTCCTCCAGGAAGCCTTTCCTGACCATCCTCCACCCCACTTCACAGGCATGGCAAATAATAATCATTTGAGTTATCCTCAATTTCCAAGTTTTACAAAAAATGTTCAAGATGGAAGGACAAGTCTCACCAGAACAATGAGTCAGAAGAACAGGAGTCAAGAAAGCAGGCAAAAACACAGGGTCATTGGTTCAGCCCTCACCCAGACATTCCCAGACACGTGCCAGCATGCACAGCAACCAGCCAAAGGATTTGCCACAGCACTGCTGGATTCACGATGCGGGGAGGGAGCTACAGGTGACTTGACATCCTTCTCTTTTGCTTATAGATTATCTACATTTTGCACAATAAAATAGGTTACTTTAATTAACTAGACATTATAATTTGAAAAAGAAGTACTTGTGCTGAATATGGGACCCATGGGTAAAGAGACCTGAAAGAAAGAGCTTTGTCAGCGGGCTGGGGGAGGACCTCCGACTGATTCAAAATGCATAAACGGGGCCTATTATGATGATGCTGTCCTGGATTTCCAGCACTTGGAAGGCTGAGGCAGGAGGATTGCTGAGAGTTAAAGGTGGTAGGCAGAGGTAGCAGATAATTCACTTGCTTAAATATTTATATCGTTTTATACCATGAGTCTGTATCATTGATATATTGTTTCTAAAGTGCGTGTGTGCGCGTGCATGCGTGTGTGTGCGTGTGCGTGTGCGTGTGCGTGTGTGTGTGTGTGCTCCCAGAGGCTGGGCAAAGGTATCAAATCCTTCATAGCTGGCGTTACATCAGTTATGAGTGACAGCGTGGGTTCTGATAACAGAACTTTCTGCAAGAACAGCAAGCTCTGTTAACTGCAGAGCCTTCCTCCAGCCCTATAATTTTAAAAGAAAAAAAAACTATAGCAGAAAAGACTTTAAATAGTAGGATCAACTATACTGCAATTAATAATATAGGATTTCAAGTAAACCATGTTAACCCCAAATTTGATTTTCTGGCTGCTTTATTAGAATAATTGGTTAAGACTTTTAATTCGGAAATTATTTTAAATGTAGGGAAAAGCTGCACGGAGGCTATGCGGACCGGCACCAAGAACTCCAGCACACTTCACTCACGGTTACAGAGTTTATCAGGATTCAGCTCCATCTGATTCCTGCCTGGTGATATTTAACTCAAACTAGGAAAAAGGTCTTTAAGGGTCATTTATTGCTTTTTATATCTCCATGGACTTCAGCAATCACTGTTTAAAATGCGCATGCTATCTCTTTTTTTCATTTCAAAAATGATTTTATTTCAGCTATTTACTTACTTGTATGTATGTGTGTGTGTGTGGGGGGGTGTGTGCTTGTGCCACACCGTTTGAGTGGAGGTCGGAGAACAGCATGAAGATTGGGTGTCATCTCCTTCAACACGTGGGTCCCTATGACTGAACTCGGGACATTGGTCTTGGCACTGAATCCTATCCTCAATGCAGGTATTTGTTTTTGAGGGGAAAAAAACTCATGTAGCCCAGGCTGGCCTCAAATTCACTGTGTAGTCACAGATAACCTTGAACTCCTCATCCTCTTGCCTCTTCCTTCTAAATTCTGGGATCACAAGTGTGTAGCACCTCACCCAACAAGCACATACTATTTCCTATTGTTAATTACAGTATAGTTGATCCTTCTATTTATACAGACACGAAAGTACAAAGAAATGCCAAATGGACAGGGTTCTTCTTCGCAGCATTACCTATAGAATAAAAACCTGGATATTCCCAAAGAGTCTGGTCATGGGGATTGATAAAATAAATGGCAGTAAATCCATAAAATGGCTTGTTACGGGGCAGTAAAAGATGAAGAGATGGATTTGTCTGAGGTGATATAGAAATATGTCCGAGACACATTAAATAAAACTATGGAATAAAATGTGCAGAATATGAGCTGAGCATGTAAAGGAAGACGGGTGTATTCTAGAGGCACGTGGGGAACTGCTGTTTCATTTCTAGCAAGGAGGCTGGGTCTTTCTTTCTATGTGTTTTCTACTTTATACGTTTTTACACCATTTATGTTTAAGTATTCTTTATACGATAATAAACCAATAAACTAACATGAGGAAAAAAAATGAACCCTGCACTGTGATAGAGCTCAGTGATAAAGTCTTGCCTAGCAAACATAAGGCCCAAGTTTGATTCCCAGCGTGGAACAAAAGAGATAGAGTGGGATGTATCCCCCAGTCCCAGTCCCTGAGCATCATTTGTGACCTTGGGACAGGAAAAGAGCGGTGCCCAGCCCTCAAGCTTTACAGGTGGCACGGATCCGCCAACTCGGACTCATCCCTAGAACCCTCCTGAGAGGCAGTGCTTTGGACGCCGTTTTTCACACAATGCTTTTGGATGCAGAGATGGTGGACTTGGCCCAATTCAGCCTACAGGTGTGCTTCCTACGATCCTATCCTCCCTGAGTGCTCTAGGAAAAGCACGAAGGAACTTGCATGAAAAATTCATTCACAAGGCTCTGGATTCCAGGCTGAAAAAGAGACCCAGGCTCCCGGCTTATTGAGGGACATCTGGCAAAGCAGGGCTGCCTTTGTGAGCACCAGGTGCGGGCTGCTTCCAGCAGGTGCGTACCCTGCCTAGGCTCAGCTACCTGCTCCTTGCAGTTGAGAACTTTGCAGTCTTTGCTCAGAAGTCATCTCAGTGCCACATCTGGGGGAGTTGGAGTTGAACACCTCTCCCTTCAGCCTCTCACTCCAGCAGTACTTTCTACAGAAGCCCATCCGAACATACCTTAAGGACTTCTGCGACCACAGGACAAGGGCTGAAAATTCCCACTTTTCATTACACAGATGAAAAGGCTCATAGAGGGAAGGTCACTGTACCATGATCACACAGCAAGTGAGTCTCAGGAGAAGGATAAGAACACAGAACACTAAACTCTCACCCCAGGGTCATCTGCTGCTCTAGGCTGTGTCCCATAGACTAGATGATGGAGCAGCCACCATCTCTGGACTGAGGCCGCATAGCGGTACTTCCCAGAGGAAACGGAAATAATACTAATGCCAGCCACAGCTGCCTCTACAGCTCACCCGTCTCAAGATGCGATAGAGGGCTGAGGCTAGGGGTACAGCTTTCAATGGTGGCTTTAGTGGTTACTAGTTGAGTGTCTGTCTCTTTGTTTCTTTGCTTAAGTGGATACTATAATAGCATCATCTCCGTCGGAAGATTGTTTAGAAGATCGAGTGAATTAATACGGGCAAAGTGCTTAATCCACGTCTGGCACTTAACTACGTGTTCATTAAATGTAAGTGGCTGTGCGTCCACTTGGCAGGAGCTGTGCTAAGTGTCTTGTACACTTTATCTCAGTCAGTCCTCTCCACCAGAATGCCCTGAGTACTTTCCTTTCGCGCAGCCAGAACATTCCCTCAGCAAAGGTTTTTAACAGAGGTACCTGGTGCTGTCCGTGGTTCTGAGGACACAGTATTAAATACCCAGGGCAGGCTGTGCCTCCCTGAAGACTGCATCCTGAGTGGGGAACACGGGCAGTTAGTGAGGAATGATGTTTGCTGGGTAGAAAACTAGCATGAACTGGGGTTTGTATGACAAATGTTATTTGTTCCAAACCTGTCACTTCTTGGGGGACCTCAGAGATGACAGTTTTAAAACTCCAGAAACACTTAAAAATAAAAATTTCACATTTCTAGATGCCGTGCCCTCTTTGGTGGTGATCTATAGTGCCTCCATTGCTGGAGGCATTATCTTCTTAGGGATATATGGCACTGTTACAATTCATGCCATCCGTCTGCAAAACCAGGGTCATAAAGCCTGTAATTTATAAGAGAATCTCACAAACCTATGTATTATACATGTGTAGATATCATTGCCTGACATTTCATGGGCAGGAATCACTTGGTTCAGAAGTCTCAAACCCAAAGCGGCTCCAACCACCCAGCCCTCAAATGTAGAAATCACAGACAAGATGACTGGCAGCAGATTTCCTGGCAGAGCAGTAAATAAAGCAACCAGCTCTGTTTTGTGGCAGAGGAAGACAAAGACACCAACCATCAAAATTTTAGTGGAAAGAGGAAAGACTTAGCAGTCTGAAGACGTGGCTATTTTACCTGGCCAGATGGCCCCACCCCCACCCCTAGTAGATGTCATATGTGGAGCTGGGCTAAGAACAGCCCTCCTCTGAGGCCTGTTTCTTTTGATTTATATGCAAATAAATCTCCTGTGGGACCTACTAGGCCACCAATCCTGGGGTGCACTTCAGAGTTTCAGGTTTGAGTTTCTAAAAAGCTTTCAAGTGAAGCCAATGTATGGTGGGAATCCCCCTTTGAGCCATTCTTTATGCCAGGTGACTCTGAGAGATCCTATATAAAAGTGGCCTGGGAAAAATGACCTGCCAATGAACACAGAAAGACAATTGTACATCTACACCTACACAACTTGGTCTCCTGGGCTCCAGGCCCAGTGTCCATCCCTCCATTGGGCTGCATTGCCTGTCTCCTGGCTTCATTTCCAAATGTCTTCCAATTCCTGGAGCAGCTACAGAGAGAAGAGGCTACAAGGATGATGCCTAGACCCCGTGGGCTGTGGTGCGTCAACTCAGCAGACGTGGTTGGAGCAGTTGGCAGAGGCTGCTCTGAGCATCTCTCCTCTCAGAAGGCCAGAATGAATTATCTAGTGAAGGAAAATGATGTGGTAGGATTCAGAAAGGAAGCCATCTTTTAGATGACTTTGAGATGAGCCTTATGAGACCAAGGAGTCCAGGTTTATGTTGCCTACTCTATTTGACATCTTAGATGACTTACAGAATTAGTACTCGGAGATGCCCGGTCAAACAGCCAGCAAGCCAGACTCCAGCCATCCCTGCCTCTCTGCATCCTTCTGCTGCCTCTGGGCCAGCTTCCTCTGGGACATCCCCCCCACCTCCATCCCAAGGGGACTTCCCCATCCCTTCCCCCCTGGCAGGGCCTATGCTTCCTCTGCATGCAAATGAGCCTGGGTCTACCCAAGGCCGGCCTCCTGCTGCCACCAACATGATTACAAAGAGGCTTTATTGCCACTAGATTGCTCTTCCATGGGAACAGCCTCTTCAGAACCCTTTTAAGCCTCTCTCGCAAACATTTTGATTTTACTCTTTACTTCCCTGAGCTAACTTCAGATTCTTGGGCAATGGATTTGACTTAGAAATAAATATCCCAGTGAAACTACCCTAACCAAAGGACCATTTACAAGGAATGAAACAAAACAAAACAAAACAAAACTCATTTGTGATCCAAATAGAATTTTGGTCCCTGTCACTAATTTCAGTGATATGGTCCCTGACATTACATTCTCTAAACTTGGTGTGCCCTTTTCCCAGAATGCTGACTGAGATTGCCATATGCCCTCTGGAGCAAGACGGAACCTTAAGAAAGAAACGGGTCCTCTGTCTTTCACATCTCCCAAGCCACAGCATCATTAGTTCAAACCCTCCTGTGATTTAGTTACCTAACAAATCCCTAGTTACTATTATGTATAGGTGCTAGGTGTTTGGTTCCCATCCTCAGGGGGCTTACAGATTCATAGGTGAAACATCTAGAAAGTGGGCAAGAAGCTTTTCCACAAACCTCTGGTGACCGGTAGAAAGCCAGTTAACTTGCTGAGAGAGCAAGCCTGTGTCCTGCCCAAGAGTTCCCATGTGAGAGGGGGAGACTCATGCATCCAGTTCACTCAACAGTCCTGCCAGCCAGAGGGCAGGCAGCAGGTCCGTGTCCAACCACTTTACAAACAGCAGCTCATACAGCAGTCTAGTCCTTGAAGGTAAGTTACAGCCCTTTCTTCAGTATCACCAGGGGACAGGTGGTAGAACCCCTGTGGACACAAAAATCAGTGAGTGCATAGGACCATGTGATGGCTATTCCTGGTTGTCAACTTGACTACATCTGGAATGAACTACAATCCAGAAATGGAGGGCACACCTATGATCCAAATCTTGAGGCATTGTGCCCATGAAAAGCTTAGGCCCAGGTAGGGTAGTACATGCCTTTAATCCCAAGAGACAGAAGCAAGTAGATCTCTGAGTTCAAGTCCAGCCTGGGACAGAGCAAGTTCCAATCCAGGCATGGTGGTATATGTAATCTGGGCCACACCTTCTGCTGGAGGCCTACATAAAGACAATAGAAGAAGGAAGACCCACTCTTCTTTGCCTGCTTGCATTTACTTGCCAGCACATCTGTTGGAACCTATGTCTTCAGGATTCCAGCTTATACAGAAGATCAGCTGAAATACCCAGCCTCACGGGACTGAGCAACTACTAGACTCTCGGACTTCCCACTCACAGCTGCCCACTGTGGGGTTAGTTGGACTTCAGACATTAAAACCTTTCTATAACTTTCCTAATATAGAGGGACATTCCATGAGTTCTGTGACTCTAGAGAACCCTGACTAATACAGACTGTCAAATAAAATGGTGTAGTATTTGTATGTAACCACCACACAACCTCCTGCACACAGAATCATCTCTGTCCCTTACAGTTTTTATCACAAGGTAATGCTTGGAAGCAACTCCTATATTCTATTGGTTAGGTAATAACAACAAGGAAGAAACATCTGTACGGACAACAATTTTTCCAAATATTTTTAGTTTCCCACTAGTTGAATGTGTAGGTGCAGACCCTTGAATGGGAAGGTCTGTCTGCACTAAGATCATATCACCCACTAGCATTTGCAGATGAAGAAACTGAGGCACAGACAAGTGACTTGCAAGCAGCAGGTTCAGGCTTTGAACCAGGGCTGTGGACCTCTATGTCTGTGCTGTGTCCACACAGCTCCCCAAGTCACTGTGTGAGCGTGGGGGTTGGCAATGTTTTCGTTCCAGACAGGCCCAGAGAAAGCCAGCTGGCCCTGCTCAGACCCTCTGCAGAGGGCTGGTGGCCACTCATAGCCATTGGAGTATGACTCTTGGTCTGGGAGATGCGTCTGGCAGGCTGGGGCCCTCTCTGGAGCAATGTCTGGAGACAAGAGTAATGAAAGGGAGCTGGTGCGTGACGAGGTTGTCAGGCTGGGGACTGAAGGTGATCCCTCGGAACAGTCAGTGCCAGTCATGGACTTTGCAGAGATTCTGGGGAGCCACAGACACTCTGGAATCTCAGTGCCAGCTTTGAAAGGCCTGACCGGGGGACACCTGCCGAGCCCCGGGCAAAGGGTTAATAAAACCTACCTGTTCCAAAGTACAATGAGGACGTAAGGAATAGATGGTGGGAAGAAAGTGGGGGGTGGGGGGAGTAAGGAGAAAAAATAAGGAAGGTAAGGGGGGATGGGTTACAGTTGCTCAAACAGCCATGGCCAAAACCTCTCAACTCATGCTTCAAGGCTCCCAGAGTTGGAACCTTGATCTCTTTCCAAACTGACCAATAAGACTCTTCTAATGGTTCTTGCGTCCTGTAAAATATCTGTGTGTTTCCAGTGTGAGAAGGACACTCTGCTGGACTCAGGTTAAACAGTGCTGGGCACAGCCCACGAGACTGGCAGGCACTAAGAAATAAAAACCCAAATAAGTTTAATTCCGTGCAGCATGGAGTGCCATGAGGGAAAGGAGTGGGGCTCTAGAGGTGGAACACAGGGTCATAGCGGGGTAAACACGCATGGGCAACAGCTGTGGAGGAAGCCTTGTGGATGTGGTGAGAGCCTCGGACTGGGAGGGAGGAGGGGGACACACACTGTGTCTGGGACAGGCAGGTGAGGCCAAAGGATGCAAGAAGACCTTGACAACATTTGCCCAAGGCTGGAGCTATGTGAATGATCCATTCTGAGGGGAAGGGGCGGAAATACTTTCTTCCTTAGCTGGACTCTGCTCTGTGAGAGAAGGGCAGTTGTGTGCTTGGTATTCATGGGGTGCTTCCAGGCTCAGGCTGAGGGCATGGGATTTATTTATTCATGTTCTCACCATCTGGCTATGCAGTGGTGCTCAGGTGATGTGACAGCGGTGAGTATGAATGGAAGCGCTTGCTCTTTTCACCCTACCCGCTGTCCCTCTGGACCACACGGATAATGTGCTTCGGCTAGGACTGCTGCCTGGCTCTCATGGTGGGCCAGGCCTCAGAGGCCCAGCTGCAATGTAGGCTCTCTGAATAGGAATGAGCGAAGGCCTTTCTCTCAAGAACATCTTTGGTGTAAAATCCACCAACTGAAGCAGAGTCGGACTGCTGTGGCCGAGCTAACTGTAGGAGCTGGAGTCCTATGGAGACACAGGCTGGGACCCCATACACCTCTCAGGAGGAGGGAACTGCCCTGGATGGCCTGTGAGAGTGCAGCGGGGAGCCTTTCCTCTCTGGTCCGTGTTCCTGGCCACTGGCCATTCTTGCTCTGCCAAGGCTCTGGTCCAGTGAAGGATGACATCAGAGTCAAGTCCTGTCTCAGCAAGGGTAATGTGCCCAACTCAGCAGGCTGCCACACATCTGTGACACAGATCTAGATTGTGGATGTGGAGTCTGTCCACCATGGAGCATTGGCTTTCCCTCTCCTGTACTTTGAAGACTTCCTCTCTGGCTCATCATCTTCATGGGACAGAGGGCAGGGACTGGTGACAATCTAGTAAGGTGTCAACCACTCTGGGACTGTCTTTCTGCATCCATAAAATCTACTCTGTAATGTTATTGCGCCAACCGAAGGTGGTACTATGAGTGGAATCAACCAACGGAGGAGAAATGGTGCCTGGCGCATAGAAGGTGCTTCTTTGACAGCTCTTGCCAATCCCTGGAGACAAATGCCAGGCTATGAACTGTGAGCACTTACTCTGTGCTTCACCGGCTCCTCCCAATAACTGTATGAAGCAAGAATGGCTATGTACATTTTAGAGATAAGGAAGCTCATGCCATGCACAGAGAGGTGAAGTGATTTGGCCAAGTTACATAGCCACAAACATCCACCATCCAGTGGTGACCCAGGTCTGAACATATTCCTCAACTGCGCATCATGGCTCCTCCACGGAAGCAGCTTTCCCGGCATCTGGAAGCAGCTGCTAAGTGGATGAGCATTACGATTAAACTGCCTTTTAATTATTCAACGTGATGTCAATGGCACGCATAGTTGTGACATTATAATGGACTCTGACTCCCTCGCAAATGTCGAGAAAGGCAGGGGCCCATTACCTTGTCAAAATGTTCGTTCCCTATGACTTTATTGCCAGTACACTACCTAATTCTGCAAGCAGCCCTGAACAGAACCTGTGGTGGGAGGGTGATGTGTGTGTGTGTGGGGGGGTGGGCAGTGACAAGCCCACTTGGAGTGATTTGGGTGACTCTCTGAAGACTTTGCAAGTAGTCCATTCTGTAAAATACACTGAGTTTCAATAGATACAAAGAATTAGGGAGGAATCGACCAACACCACTGGCAACAGGGCTCACTATGGGTAAACACTTGGGCAAGGATGTAGCACCAATGCCGAGACCACAGCAGTGCTATCCCTGGAGGGTTTTATTTCATTAACAGGATGACCACTGACTGAGGACTTACTCTGCCAACCATGGCAGTGGGCTAGATTTTACTTACTGAAGTAAACTTCCCCTCTGTCACATAGCTATATATCTGTATGTACAGGTACGTACACACACACACACACACACACACACACACACACACACACACACACACAGAGCAAGGCAGCAAGAAGGATTTGTTTGGACTGGAAATGGTAAGAGCTAGATTCTAGGACACGAATTGCCTATAACTTGTGATGCAGATTTGAACAAGTCAGCTCTTTGGTCTCAGTTGACTCAACCCTCAAGAACGTTAGGCCTGAATCATTTCTAGCACGTGATGAGGCAGCTGGTGACACTACGCCACACACGCACGTGGAGCCTTCATCAGCATGCATGCAGTTGTCACTGACTGACTCAACAATGTGCGAGGACAGTGAGGAATAGAAGCCAAGTTGGGAGACGCTACTGCTTTCGAGAACATAGGGCAGAGCCCAGCTTCCGAAGGAAACAGCTCAGGGCAACTTCATCCGCAGCTGTGCTGATGACTGGAGGCATGGGAGTTGGAGGAAAGGCACAGTCATTGTGGGCTTGGATGGCTGCAAAGGCTCCTGGGAGAAGGTAGAGCGTGACATGCTTTGGGGAGCAGTAGGATCTCAGAAGCGGAAAAAGGGGAGAAAGATCAGATGTAGGAAGGATGAGCAGATAATGAGGGAGATGGCAAGGGACAAACCAAAGCAGAGTCACAGATGCCACCTCTGGGAATGAAGGATTCATCCATTCTCTCTGTGGGGGGCAGTGAGCAGGATCAGAACAGTTATTAGATAGCTTTTCCTCTGTTGCCCAGGACTTTAATTTCTTTTGAGGGAAATTGTCTGAGTTCACCACATAACCCTGTGGACTTATGAATCAGCGAATACTCAGCCCAACTCACATTTGCTACACGCTCTCTCCCAGAACTTTGCTCATTCACTGCAGTTAGGCCTGGGTGTGAAAATTGCCCAGTGCTCAGTCATTCCACAGATAGTGCTCTGACCAGAGAGAAAGGTGATCTCTGTACTTTATGTCCCTGTAGTTCATTGGTTCCTACATTTTATTTGGCCTACGTTTCCAATCTTTCAATTGATTCTGTGAGCAAACTGATATTCTTCCAGTATACTCCTCTCCTTAATTTATCAAGTATCAACTGCAAGTGTTTACAAATAGCAAACCTAGTAGATATTCAACCACACATCTATCCATCATCTACCTATCTAACCATCCATTCATCTATGCAGGAACTGGTGTATTCACACATCCACCATCTATCTACCAACTCACCCACCCTCACTTATCCATTCAACTGTCAATGAGTTCATCCATCCAACCATCCATCAAACCCAAATAGCTAACTATCCATCTATCTATCTATCTATCTATCTATCTATCTATCTATCTATCTATCTATCTATCTATCCATCTATCTATTTCTTCAACTCAATCATCTACTCATCTATCTATCCAACCATCTCTTCGTAAACTTACCCTTACATTTATTAATCATTTGCCTATTCATCCATCTATCAACTCATCCATCCTTACCTCTATTCATCAACTCACTTACCCACCTACCCACCCAGCCAGCCAACTACCTTTCCAACAATTCATCCACCCAGTCACTCACTTACCCATCCATTCACCTGCCATCCATCCATCCAACCATCCATCCATCCATCCATCCATCCATCCATCCATCCATCCATTCACTCATCTATTTATCCATCAACTCATCCATCCATCATCCCAGCCACTCATCCATTCATCCACTCACCCACCTGTCATTCACCTGCTACCATCCATCCATCCATCCATCCATCCATCCACTAATTCTTCTATCCATCTACTCATTCATCTATACATTAACTAATCCATTCATCAGCTCAGCCACTCATCCATTCATCTACACATCCATATCTGCCCATTATCCATCATCTAATTACCGATATACTCATCCACATATCTGCCATCCATCCCCCACCCCCCCCCCAGTTGCTTGTAGCAAATTCTATGGGAAATAAATGAGGGCAAACAGAGAAAAGTTAAAGGGAGCTTCACAAGTCAGGGCCTGGAATGAAAAAATCATATCTATAACAGCAATCAATTAAATGCAAACCATCAGAATACTGTAGTCTTGTGGATAAAGATGTCACCAGCCAAGCCATTGCTCACTGATAAGTTATGTTGGAGGGGATTTTTAAAGAGCAAAGTTTACGGGAAACAAAGACATGTGAAGCAGCAGGCATCACATCCAGGACATTTACCTGACTGGTTGCCCTCATTTCCCAACCATGCTCCAGAACACCTATCAACAACCCTTCACTTTTAGATAAGAAAACCAAGGCGCAGACAATTTAAACAGTTTGATCTGGGTTCACACTATTAATGGCAGAATCCAAATTCAAATTCAGATCTACCATCTCTAAAGCCCTGGCTTTCTTCCGTGTAGCTGTAGTGCATCGCCCCACTAAGACTTCTTCCTGGACCTTAGTTCCCACTCTGTTGGGTGGATTGAGGCAGATGCCCTTTAGTGAGCAGAGGTGTCACACTGTTCATGATTTATTAATTTTTTACTTCAGGTACCAAATGGAGTAGCCTTCCTTTTGCTTCGCTCATGGCACAGAGCTTGACCCTCACTATGTGCAGTGCCCAACAAGAGTGATCCTAGCTGCTTGTGTGTCTTGAGCCTCTCACATGTCTATAGTCCAATTTGTATGCCGTTTTTAACTCAAGAGTTTTAAAGTATTATGCAAACAGTATAAATTCAGACCACACTGCACACATGTTGCAAGCTTACAGACCCTAGTTCTTATAGGAGATCTGTGGTCCCCACACACCAGGAGCCTGCAGAAGACTGTGACCTGAGTTCTTGAAATTCTGAATGGAGTTTTCTAGTCTTCCTTTAGTACAGTAGCTCTCAGCATGTGGGTTGTGACCCCTTTGGGAGGGGTGGGTCTCAGATCAGATATTTACATTATGAAGTTGCAACAAAATAATTTTATGGCTAGGGGTCACCACAACAGGAGGAACTGTATTAAAGGGTCACAGCATTAGGAACCACCACTTTAGTAGAAAGTTCAGCTCTAATTATATCTTCTATGTCAGGACCAATCTCAAGCTTCTGGTACTAGCCTCCCTCCCCCAGATCCAATACAGTTCAGTCCCTTTGCCTTGAGCCTATCTGACCTTGTTTCTCAGGCTCTCGGGAAGTCAGCTGCATGATTGCCCCCTTTTAATGTTCTTCCTAGTTTCAGGGGCCTAAGGATCCCTACCACCCTCCTTCCCAGCTGGTGTAGGTAGAAATACTTTGCATTTTGTCTGTTACAACGTTCTCATGGTACCAAGTTCAACCACTTGTTAAATCTCTGGAGAGAGAAAAGGGCAAGTCTCATATCTAAGCCCACTTACTCCAGCCAACTGCAGCATCCCAACAGACTCTGTGGTCCAGCCCTGTTCTCCATCCCTGTGCCTCAGAGCCTTCTCTGCAGCCTAGTGAAGGAAGCCTTCTGGGTTGCTTTGTTCAACCTTCAATCTAATGATACATGATTCTAATCTGCAGCTTTTACTGTCCACACTGAGTGATTTCTTAATCAATAACCTAATTCATTATAAAGATCAACTGGTTAAAAATTAACACCTTATCTTTTAATGCAACTAACCAAGCCCAAACCCCAGGTTAGTAAGTTATTTCTTTTAATAGGAGCAAAAAATCTTTAGTAGTACAATCATCCTTACATTTTGAAATGATAAGCTTCATACTGATTATAGAGTTAATTATATGACAATGACCCTATTTCTTCATCTCCGTCCCTTTTCACCCAGGTGGGCTTTCCTGGCTTCTCTGCTGTGGATGAGATCCCTGCTCCTCTGATCCAGTCTATACTGCACAGTGCACTTCATGAAGTGCATATCTGACCTTGACAAAATCTCATTTATCCTCTTTGAAGTTCCTTTCTGGGCCTCTGTCACCTATCAAGGTCTCAAACCTAGGTGAGCATCTTTGGGGCTGTGAATGGGTTTCATGTGACCCACATGGGGGCTTGCAAGATTTTAACTGGGATGTTTCTACGAAGGGCTAGCGCTATTAGCGCTATTCTTCAGTTTGTCAAGAGGGGTCTTACTGTGCCCACCCAACTTGCACCTATCAGACTCTTAAAGGCAGCTTTGTTTCCAACCTTGAGAGAAGGCCGGTCGCCTCAGCGAAACCTGCAGTGTGTCTGAGGACGAGTCTAAGCACTTGAGGTCTTTCAGGAAGAATACAAATGACTCCTGTTTATTAAGTCCCTGCTGTGTGCCAGGCCCAGTGCTAATCACTTCGCAGACATTATCTCATACAAACTGCCCACGAATGCCAAGCAGAGGAGAAAGCTAAGAAGTGGGGTGCTGGGGCGTGGCCTCAGACCAAAAACTAAGCAAGAGCAGCACCAGGGCCCGGGTTCAAATGCATCTGGTTGCACAAGCTCTACATGGCAGAGCTGTCTGGTTCTGGTGGGAGTGGTCTGCCTTTTGCTTCGGTTCTTGGCACAGAGCTTGACCCTCACAGCACCCATCTACTCCTGAGACCTCTGCCTGTCCACGTTCTCTGGGCTTCCCTCCCATCTCCGGAAGTTTCCCTCTCACCTTCTGTTGCCACATTTTGCCCCAGCTGCTGGTAATCCAGGTTCAGCCCTCGGCCTCTTGCCCTCTCAGTGCGTGCGCTGGCTTCACTTCTGTGATTCTTTTCAGTCCCAGTCACTAAATCCACCATTGCAGCTATGATTTCCCACCAGGCCTCCCCTGGAGCTCAGGTCCATTTGTCCAAATGCATTTAGGATGTTTGGTTGCTCTTTGGGGCTCAATGTGCCCCAAATGGGGAGTTTCATCCCCACCTCTGTCTAGATTCCTGGTTTCACCAGGGTCATATTACCAGTATCAGCCCAGTGCCCATGTGTGGGAGGTTTCTTTGGTCCCCAGCCTGGAGCTGTGCTACCACCACGACCACCACCATCTCCAGTCATCCTTCCACCTCTGTGCCTTATGCCTCATTGGATCCATCGCCCAAACTGGACCAGACTCACCACTTCTACTGCTAACTGCTATCTCTGCTAATCTCCTTCATTCTAACTACTGAGTTTGCGCACTCAGGTGTCTTCTTCCCCATAGTCATGCCCCATTGTTATTCAAACTATGAAGCCATTACTGTTGCAGAAAAGGACTAAGGTGCTCCTGCACCTAAGTCCCCAGTGGCTTCCCTGAGAGGAGCCTCAAACTTCAGTCCAGACTACAAGCCTTGCTACAGTCCTCCCTACATTTACCTTTCCAGTGTCAGCTTACACCACTCTCTCCTTCCATTCTGCCCAAGGTACAGAATCCTTTCATCCGGTTCTTAAAGGAGACGACTTCATTCTGAACTCGGGGGCCATTGTGTGGTGTGTCTCCTGCCTGGGACACTGTTTCTGGGGTGTCCTCTGTTGTGTTCCACCATTGTTTAGGTCTTACTCCCGTGTGAGATCGAGATCCTGACTACATAAGATGAAACATCTTGTCCACATTGCTTTCATTGCTCTCTAAGCTACCATCCTAGTCCACTGTCTTCAGGGTCCCTGCTGCTATTTGAAATTACAGGTCACCTCCTGCCTTCTCTATGCCACTTAACTAACCTTTTAGACCATAAGTCCTGTGAAGGTAGGGTTGTGTCTCCCCGTGTTCATTCACTGTGGTCTAGTATGCAGTCAGCACTCAATTAATATGTATTGATGAATGGCTGAAACCTCTGAGGGGGAAGTCTAGGAATGAAAACAGATTTTAGACAAGTGTTTATTGAATACATTTTTTTTAGTACTGGAGATAAACCCTGGGCCTTGAGCATTCTCAGTAAATGTTCTGTCAAAGAGAAATATCCCCAGCTCTAGGTATCTATTTATTTGTACATAGAGAAGCATAAAGTATAGAACAATCCTCTTACCACATAAGTCCATTGTCCCCACCCTGTACATAGTATGCTACCATCACCATTATCATTACCACCATCTCTATGTTTATCACCCCATTTTCTTCACCATCCCATTCCCCATATTTATTACCACCACCACTATCATCATCATCACCATTATCCTTATTATTCCCTTCATGGTCCCCATGAATAGTAGCAACAATCTCCAATACATCTACAGTGCATGTGCTGAACAGTACACTTTTCCTGCATCTATATCTTTGAGTTTTAAGGATATCACAGCAATGGAGGTTAGTGGATAATTTTTATCCACATATTTACAAATGAGGGAACTGAAGAAGTCACTTGCCCGAGATCACCCAGCTTCCAGTTCAAAGAAGACATTAAATTCGACACCTGGAAGATGTGTAGGGTCTTCTCTTTAACTAAACTAGCTCCCTCCATGCCAGCCTCCTGTGCTGCCAAGTCAGAGGAGATAAGCAGAACTCAAGACTCACTCCCATTTTAATGCCTGGTTAAGAGACTGACCTTCAGCCTATATTTCATGCTGGCAATGTAGAAGAGGGTTTAATTTCATGACTGCTTCAGGTGAGTGCAAGAGAACTTTTTTGGTTTTTTGGTTAAGGAAAAAGAAATTACAAAATTAAAAGAGGGGAAAAAATAAATTACTGGTGACTGTTTTTACTGCCTTTGCTTACACGCTGGAGTGGAGAATTAAAAAGTTATATAGCTCAGGTTCCTGTCCATGACTTATCGCAGATGAATCCTCCATATTTATAGCATTTCTCCTCGTGCGGGCCATCTCCAGACAGTAAGCAACCCCCTGATATAGGTTGCCGCTCTCTGTCCTGGAGCCCCATGGGCCCTGTGAACTCAGCAGAACTGTCACTGCAGAGATGATGTAAGGACCAGGGAGACAAGGCTTATTTACCATTCTTCTGCTTAGAGAACGAGTCTCTTATTCACTCAACAAGCACTGCAAGGGGAGAGTGGCCATAGGGAGGGTCACACGAGGGTCACACTAAGGTCTGGTATGGAGAGCAAACACCCTGCAAAGGCTGACCTATTGTGGCCAAAGCTCCACACCAGAAGCCCTTCTTACATCCCCACTTCTCAGATGGGGAAATGGAGACACAACGAGATGAAATGGCCCACCCAAGGTCACTGACAGAGACTTGCTTTTCATGACTCCAGATCTTGAAGAGTTTAAAGGCTATCAGGAAATGAGTTGTGGAAGGTAGAAAGGTAGGATTAACTGGGGTGGAGGAGAAAGGACACAGTCATTTAGAACTAGGATCCACAAGGGACTCTACCTGGTTCCTTTATTATTCTGAAGAACACTCTGGAAACATCTGATGTTTCTGTTATACAGATAAAGGATTAGAGACCCAGGAAGATGAATAAACTGGTCTAGGATAGCTAGAAAGGGGCATTGCTGGGATTTGTACTGGCATCTTTCTGGGTATCACTAACTGGGTGGCAGGTGAGCTGTGCTCCACCTCCATCACCTCATGTATCCTGGATGGATTAGCTCCAGGGAAATGATGATCCTTTTAACTTGGAATCAGGTGGGGACCAGGGACAGGAGCTGCATTCCCTGCTCCCAGGTACTGGCTGGGAGGTACCATGTGCCCTTAGACCACAATGAACAGAGAGCTGGGTCCCACTTGCTTGCAAGCAGGCAGACAGCAATGTTTTCCTTGGTGTCCAAGGATGAAGATGTGGAAACCCAGCATCCCAAGGTGACTTTTGGCAGAGGCACAGAGGTAATTCATATAGGACAGCAAAAAGGTCGCCATAGCCCTCCAGTGCCCACCCAGAAGTGAGCATGGGGAGGGCAAGCCTACATCAGATACAAATTATCACACAATTCTAAACCTAAAAACAATGGTGGGCGGATCCCAAGGTCAAGGACTCCTTGCCTTTTCTGACAGCACTGACTGCCCAGAAAGACCACCCAGGGAAGACAGCAAAGGTCAGTAGAGCCAGTGAACTCCAGCTACAAAATATATCCCGGCTACACTCCACTCTAAGCCAATGGGATTATGACCTTGGGGGCTGAACCTGTGACTTTTTTATTTCCCCATGTGATTCTAATATAAAGGCAAATTGAGAAAAGCTAGTTCACCATCTCCTCTATTTCCCAGGTGGGCACCAGTGGCTCAAAGAGGGGCCACAAAGGATGCACAGCAATAGAATTCAATCTGGATCTTCTGGCCTCCATCTTGGCGCTCCTCCTCCATTCCTTTAGCTAGGCAGTTGTGACAGGACAGTGGTCTGGTTGCCTGAGAGATGGACACCCCCCTCATTTCTTAGCATCAGTACCTCGTGACCCGGGAGAGCACTAGGCACCTGGGAGGCCCAGGCTGAATCATGTCCTGTAAGACTACCTAAGCTGGCTCCATGCTACAGAGTAGCCTGGAGGACTGAGGCAATTACCTAATGTGTTAGCAAAACCTGTCCCTGCAGCATGCCTGTGACCAAAGTCATAAATATGAAATGGTAATTTCTCTCTGGAAGCCTGCCTCCCGCCTCCCATACCATCCCCTCCCACTCAGAAATCACCTACCACTGTCTGGTTGTCCTGTCCCGGCTGGGGTGGCAGTAACTCTGAGTTATTTAAACATCTCAGGCAAAACTTTCATCTTGAGGTCTGAATCATCATGCCTAACCTCAGCTCGCCTCTGCAGCCTACTGCCTGATCAGAGCAGATTCTGCTAGTCTTCCACAGATAGTAATAAAAATGCCCTGCAAGGACTAATTAATGACTCCCGGAGGCTCTCATCTTTGTGCTCAGCGTTGACTTGCACCGGCCCCGGAAATAGGGTGAGATGAGCTAACTTGTCGTGGAGAGATGGCCTCCAACTGGCTTTGTGACCTTGAGCAAGTCACTGCACTTGTCTAGGGTCTGTAACTCTTAGCTTTGTGAAGAGCCACCCCACTGCTTGCAGGTATTTGGAATAAAGTCTTTCCACTGGAAAGTCTAGAGATCCTATTCATCCCTGATCCACAGACAGTCTCAAAGGGCAGCACGGGGAAGATGGGACTGTGGGATTCAAGGTGGAAGGAATAGCATCTGTGAAGGCTTGCTCCATGGACCACTCAGATTCCAGGACCCCAAGAAGTTCTGTGCAACCAAAGACATGATGAGTGCAAGTCAGAGCTCGGCGATTTCCTGAGTGCTTGGCCTCATTTTGAAGACAGTGGGAAACCACAAGATACCTTTAGACAAGAAGGACTCTCAAATTAAAGATAATAAAATGGTTATCAGGTCCCCCTTTTCAGCACTGAGCTGGAAAAGCTACTGAGGGGGACTTATCTGTTGCTCGGCTACAGGATCCCACAGGGATGAGAAGATTGAATTGATGCCTTGGTGTGGATTAGCTTTGATACCCTTTGAGCCCAACAGAGTACCTGGTCTATAGAATGCACCAGACAAATATATGAATGAGTAAATGAATGTGAATAGTTGAATGAACAAAAGAAAGAGCAAAAGAATGAGTGACCAAAACACCCAAGAAGCGTATGAATGACTCAATGGAATGAATGGGTCAGAAAGTAGTTGTGCAGGTTGCCTGGGTGATTCTAAGATCCATTAGCAACAAAAAGCGCCGGCTTCTGGATGCATTACCTGGGGATTGGCCTGGTCATAGCGAAGCTCTCTCCGCACCAGGGATCATGAAGGAGGTTCTCCTTCTGCTCCCACCACTGGTCCACTGATATCCACACAATCAGAAGAGGAAGCAGACATGCCTGGTGGCATGGGACTCAGATATGCAACTCTATTGCCATTTCTCCATTCACAAGGTCTCTGAAGAGCTCTTCATTTCAATAGCAAACAAAGACAAAGGAAGAGGTATTCTTCATAGTTGCTGCAGGGCATGTAGCTAGGGGGTGGGGGTGGGAGGTTGGAGCTTCAGCCTGGTGAAACAGCTGAGCTTCTTAGGGTGCAACTCAGCACAAGGGAGCCCTGCCTTGAACCCTATTCACACAGAGTAGAGTGCCAGGCTGAAATGTAGCCAGGGCTGCCCCAGTTAGAAGCCTTGCATCCTTCTTAGGCTAGAGGACCTCTCTCCTGGCCTTGGATATCCTTGCTACATAGAATGTGGCTCATGCGCCAGTCTGGTGTCAAGGAGCACAGGCATTGCCTGAGAGGTTCTCAGACACACAGGGCATCAGGACCCATTTACTGAACCAGAGTTTGTACTGTTGCAATATTCATGGGTTACTCTCAGGGACATAGAGATTCCTGAACTTCAAGGAACTCTGCTCGGGTAACTCAGGTACCTCTGTGGAACCTCTCATCCAAGAATTCAAACCCTGACTAGGTTTCACATGCCCTCCGCCAGGACAAGAGACCATATCCCCCTAAGAGGGGACAGTGACATTGACACCTGCAAAATGTATACATTTAGACTCCTGCCAGCAAGTCACCACCCACTATATATAGCCCAGTACCATACTGGATTCTGGCACTAGCTGGATAAGTTTGGTCAAGTCAAGCCTTGATTTCTTCATCTGTCAAATGGGAATGTGCTACATCCTGCTTTTTGACACCCTGTGGTTAGGCAAGTCGAAGGAAGTGAGGGATTTGCATGCTCTCAGTGAAACAGAAAGCCTGGGAAAGAGGGCTGGGCAACTTGCCATCCAGAGGTGACCTTTTCAGAGGTTTGATGAGAAAACACACCTACATGTCAGAGGCTTGAGACCTCTGGCCTTGGGAAGATCAGCAGGCCTAGGAGGAGGTGCCAGCTGGGTAGGATGCTGCATTCCACAGAAAGCTCCTGACTAAGTCAGCCCCACCCACTGAGCAGCCCCTAACTTGTGAATCTGCAGTGATTGAATTCTTAGGGTTGCATTTTCTCATTTGAAAGGAGAGCTGCCTAGAGACTCCAGGCTCCATCCCATTAGCATTCTAGGGGGTCAGTGTTTCCAGGCGACTGGGCCACGTTGTTCCTGCACACTGTGTGGGTGAGGGAGGCAGTTACACTTTGGAAGGAGCCAGATGTACCCACAGCACAAAGAACAAGGGCTGGAGCTGTAGAAGCTGAATTTTCTAGTGTTGGATGGAAGGAGGCAGACGCTTCCCCCGTGCTGGCTTCGGTTTGCCAGCTCCATGCTGAATGGAATTCTTCCCCATCCCTGTGTGGCCTCCCCTTCTCACCTTCCAGGTCTCCACACAGCATCTCTTCCTCAGACACCAATCCCACCCTGCTCCTGGTCTTTAAACACCCCTCCCTGCCCCACTGAAATATCCCTGGCTCTTAAATCTTTTCCCAGTTATTTGGGGTTATGATTCGTTTCCTTGTGATGTTAATGGCACAACCGTCTCTCATCCTATAATGTTTTCTTAAAAATCTTCCATCCTATGTATGTTAAATAAATACATCCCTGGGCCTGGGCTTGGTGGCATAGATCCATAGTCCTGGCTGCTCAGGAAGCTGAGACAGGAGAATCACAAGGTCCTGATCTACCTGGGCTACAAAGTACATCCAAGACAGCCTGATTAACTTAGTGACTCCTGTTTCTGGATAAAATATTTGAAAAGAAATGTCTGGAGATATAGCTCAGTGGTAGAGCACTTGCCTAGCATATATGAGGTGCCAGGTTCAAGTTCCAGCATGATAAATAATAAGTAAAAGCTGGGCCCATCCTTTATAATTCTGATTCAATAGCTGTGAGCTGTGGTCATGGCTTTTGTTTCCTTTTGTCTGGTTGTTTTGGTGACAGGGTGTCACTTGGTAGAGCAGGCTAGTCTTAAATTTGGGAAGATCTTCCTGCCTCAGCCTCCAAGGTGATGGTGAGCCCCCATACTCAGCCAGCCAGGGATTTTTAATTAAGCCAGGGATCTTAAATTAAGACGCTTCTGTTCTTTGTGGAGGCTGGGAAGCCTGGCTCTCTGTGGGAGATGGTTAAACTCATGCCCTTGTGCTGCCAAGCCATGCCAGACCTAGGCAGGCTCCCAGTCACTCTGTGTAGAATGAACAAATGAATAAGTCCACAGGTATTGTGGGATGATGACTCTCTGGCCCTAACAGCATAATGGGTAGATGGCAGATTTGCCTATAGGGCACAGCACCAAGTGCCAGGCAGCTGTGGTGTTTGCTCTCAGAGAGATGACAGTTTACAGGGCTGGGAAACACTGACTGCAACCAAGACCAAGAAAGGAAAGGATTCCAGGATGGGCCTAGACCCCTCTGCTTTGTAGCTTGCCTAATGTGGAGGCCTGGCCTGATCTGATCACAGAAAAGGTACAGTGTTTTTAAAACAGTATTTTTGTTTTGTTTCAAGTGTGTATGTGTTATAAGTGATACATGCAAGGTTAAAAAGTTTCAAGTATGGGGCTGGAGAGATGGCTCAGAAATTAAGAGCATTGACTGCTCTTCCCAAGGTTCTGAGTTCAATTCCCAGCAACCACATGGTGGCTCCCAACTTTCTATAATAAGATCTGATGCCCTCTGCTGGTGTGTCTGAAGACAGCTACAGTGTACTGAAGAAGAAAATAAATAAATTAAAAAAAAAATTTCAAGTATAGAGAGGGGTGCAGGAGGAGAAGGCAAGCTCTACCCTAAAGCACAAACCCCAGCCCCAGGGATATGTGAGCACATCTCTACTCCCAGCACTGGAAACAGACTCATGGGAGAGGCAGGGCACCCAGGGAAGGCAGCAGCTTGAGCAAGGGCATGGATGTTGGAAAATTTCTTGGAAACAGAGAGTATTTCATAAGTGACTTGGCACAGTAGCTCAAGGTCATGAACTCTTGACTCCACAGCGGTAGAAGGAGGGATGGCAGCCAAGGTCACAGGGCCCATGAGGACTGTCCTGTCTCATCTACTAGTTAAGAGTCTTGGAATGTGTCAGAGAGCCAGAAATGAAGCAGGGAGGAATCTATTTAAATTCACCATTCAAATTGCTGTCTGTTGGCTGAATGTGGTGGTGAGTTCCTGTACCCTCATCACCTCGTAGGCAGAAAGGCAGGAGTAGGAGAATCAGATGTTGAAGGCCAGCGTGAATTACCTGAGACTCTTTCAAGAACAAGAAGCAAAACAAAATCGATAATGCTGTCTGCTAAGTCCTCAGCAGGATGTACCCCATTAGCCTGGGGCCTTGATTTCTTCTTCCATAAAATGGGTGCAATAGTACTTAATTCTTAAAATGTGGTTCTGAGAGGTTAAAGAGTGTTACTGTTGGAGCTTGACACATCTCCTGCAGGCTAATGCTTTGAACACTTCTTCCCCAGATTGTGGTACTGTTATCTGGGGGGAATAGGTCATTCGGGTGGGCCTTTAAAGGATGAATCTAGCCCTTGCTACCCACAGCTCTTTCTGCTTTCTGTTTTGTTCTGAGTACAGCCCTGGCCACCTGCTTTAGTTGCCAGGAAGTCAGCTGTGCCTTCTCCACCAAGTTGGACAGCAACTCTCTGAAACCATGAACCAAAGTAAGTCTTCCCTTTCTAAATTTGTTCAAGGATTGTGTCCTCCCCCCACTCAGCCTTCTGAGCGGGAATCTCCAGACCTCAGTGAGCCACAAGTCTCCCCTACATAGGGCAGAGAGCTCAGACCAAGGTGAAGCCCTTTGTTCTCCAAGGGACCTGCAAGTTCCTGAGAAGCACCTAATGCCAGCGCCCACGGAGCAAGCAAACAAGTTATGCAGACCAGTTTCCAGCCTTTGGGGGGAAGGGTTCACCCCCCCCCGCCTATACCCCCCACCTATATATATTTGGATACCTCCATTAAACTTTGAGCCTTGAACAGAAATCTAGTCTTTGGCTTCATGTTCCTCTTGCCGCCATCACATATATACCCAGCTTCCCTACCCAGGTACCCGGTTTGAATGTAGCCGCTGGCAGCTACAAAGGATTATGGTAACAGTGGTGGAAAATAGAGAGTAAGCCTGGTGCATAGTAGGTTTTTTTTTCTCACAGTCCCACCTCCTAATATCAATTCATTTCATCTAAGTTGACTTTGTGGAATCCACTGTCAGCATCTCTTAGCAATGTCACTTTTGCCAAGCTGGTCCCTTCACTCCGGGCACACAGGGATGCTCGATCATTTCCACCTGCTTCCTGTTTTCCTCCGTGCCACAGCTCTCCCAACTTGAACTCATTGGCTGTGGTAAACAGGACGTAGCTCTTGCCATTCTAAAGTCATGGTAAAGATTAAAGGCTGGGATACTATCCTCGGCTGGATCTCTAAAATGAAACTCTTCGAATGTGAAAAAATGTAGTTTGGTTTCCATGCCTGGCTAAGAGCTTGGATGCTCATAGAATATGCAACAACAACAACCCTGAAAAAGGCTCTCATTCCATGTACCGTCAAAAATGTAATGTAATTATTGCGATGCTAAATATCCCCAGCTGTTCTGAGATATTTGAATCTTAAATCAAGCCTGCCTGCCTCCCGCGCTGGCAGCTGGGTGTGTATCACACAGCCAGAGCTGGGAAACTTCAGGCAGGAACTTCAGACTCACATCTCCATCTTGCTAGTTAAATGGTCAGGCTTTGCCCCAGTGTTGTAATGAGGATCCCCCCCCCGCACCTCCCCCCCCAAGTATGAACTATTGGCAGTCTCACCAAAGAGAACCCATGTGCCTTAACGGGGCCATGCAATCTGGCAGGCCATAAGCATCTATCCAGATAGTCTTTCAAATCCATGTGCAGGGAGCATAAAGAGAGAGCGTAAAATAAATGGTAATAAAGTGAATAAACACGCGTCTCACTCCAGAGCCTTTGAGGTGTTTCTATAAATCAAATTCTTTCCATAATTTGCTCTGTGAGACTGGGCTGAGAAGGAGAATCAAACCTCATCTACTTTCCCGGGCAGTAGGCTCAGATTTATGGATGTGAGTTCACAGTGGATGCCCGTGCCATTTCAAAGTGGGAAAATAATTTTTGTTGGGAGGGGTTCCAAGAGAAGATTAAACCCTTCACTTTCAGATATCAGAGTATCAACAACTTTCAGATCAGATATACCATCAGAATCAGGAGGGGGTGGCCAGAATACAGATGTGGGAAAGGCTGGAATGGCTCAGACCCAGAGCGTTCACAGAGGGAGAAGCTGTTGATTTGGAGATAGAGGGTTGGTAGATTGAGCGCAAATATGCTGGGACTATATGTCCAATGCCCCTCTTGGGTTCCCATTTAATATTTAGATTTCTTTATTTTACATCTTGTGTGTGCATGTGTTTCTATCTGTGTGCATATGAGTGTAAATATCAGAAGAGTGACTCAAGAGGACGTTGGAACTTCTGGAGCTGGAGTTACAAGATGTAACTTACTGATGTAGGCACTGGGAATCTAACATGGGTCTTCTGCAAGAGCATTATGAGCTCTTAACAGCTGGCCATTACAATTTTCCCCACTTTGACCACCACCCTATTGTGGTGTGTGTGTGTGTGTGTGTGCGCGCGCACACGTATGTGTGTTTGCAGGCACACATGAAAACCAGAGGTCCCATAAGCTATCTTTCTTAATTATTCCTCCAGTTTATTTTTTGAGACAGTCTCACTGGGCCCGCAGCTGACTAACTGGCTAGACTTCATGGCCGGCGAGCTCCAGGAATCTTCCCCAGTGCTAATACTACAGACACTCCTCTTACCACATGGGGCCTTTATGAGAGTGCTGGGAACACAAACTCAGTTCTTCATGCTTTCTTGATAAGCACATTACCAACTGAGCCCTCTCCTTACCCCTCCCTCTCTGAATTTTAATTTTGAGCAGGACACTAAAGGCACCAGCTTGCCCGGAGAAATGTGATATAAAAATTGCATAATGTTTCCTGGTTAGACTTGTGACACAGTAGGAAGCTAGAGTCTGGAGTCTTAGAGGACCTTCTTGGAGGAAATAAAATTGTTGTCCATTGAGGACACTAGCACCTACAACATCTGTAGTGCTCTTATACATACAAGCACACTTTCTCTATTGACACTCAACTTATAGCCACTATGATCAACTCTCAATGAACAAACTGTAATAGATCAATATACTCTATTTAAATTTTACAACAACCATGCAAGGAAGGTGTGGGGTGGGCTTTACAAATGAGGCAAGCCGTTCCTACCAGCTATCTACTTGATACCGTCAGAGCTGGGATTTGAACTGGAATCCGTCTGATTCTTTCCTTCTAATCCACTTTGCCCCGAGGCCTTTTTCCCAGTTTCTGAAGCATAAACTCCCAAGCTTTCATGAATGTAAGTGTGATTAAATTATTCTCATGATGCTTTGGAAAACAGACGTGTTTGTTACAAATTCTTTTGTTGTCTAGATTTTTTTTTTAAAGGAAGACCCCGCCTGCTCCTAAAATTACCCTGCTCCCCTACTGTGAATGATGATCTGTACAAGAACACATTTTATACATCTGAAGCCAGTTTGACTGGGTCAAGTTTCTTATTTTTTGATAACAAACTACCACAAATTGTAGTCACTTCAAACAATGCACGTTTAGTATCTTTTAGCACGGCGGTCAAAGTCTGCCGAGAGTCTTACTGGCCCCCATCAAGCTGTTCATAAGGCTATGCTTCACCTTGAGGTCACAGAGTGAATCTTTTTTTTTTCTTGCCTTTTCTGTCTTTTAGGGGCTGCTATCACAGCCACTTCCTGTTTCTACAACCATTGCTTCACATCTCTCTCTCTCTGACTCTCAGCTCTGCTCCAGGGGCTACATCTCACATTTTGACTACCCAGTCCTTTCTTTTTCTGATTTACCACCTTCTCTCCCTCTCTCCTTTCTTCTATACTAAAGCTCATACCCAGAGCCTCACATACCAGGCAAGCAGTTTATCACAAGCTTTCTCTCTAGCCATCCTTTTCTCCATTTTATTTAGAGAAACTCTCACTAAGTTACTTGGGCTAGACTTGAACTTACTCTTTTTAGCCCAGGCAGGTCTCAGACTTATGATCTTCCTGCCTCATCTTCCTGAATATCTGGAATAACAGGCTTGCACTATCAAGACAGACTTCTTTTTCTCATTCGCAAGGGCCTACGATCACAATGGACTAACCTGGATAATCAAGGATGATCTCGTGTTGAATTCCTAACCTCATCGCATCTGGAAAGGCAACACAGCCACAGGCTCTAGAGAGGAGGACACAGGCAACTTCATGGGGCCATTGCTCAAGACATTTGGACCTTAAATTTTATTGGGCCTGAATCCCGGAGTGTAGGGAAGAAGGGAGCCTAGCAAGGAGTGTCCGCCAAGCTCCACAGGGAACCCAGGCAATGGAAGCAGCATTGCTGGGGACAACCTCTGCTACATCAAAGCCAGTACCTTTGCACTTCAGTTTGGCTGATGTTCTGACTGGGCCCATCGCTCTCTACTGACCCTAATTTCTTATAGCAGAGGCTTTGGCTGCATGCCCCAGTGAGCTCAACATCCTTCCTCAGACCTTCCATCTTTCTTCACACTAGGATGCTTGTCCCTCCCACCCCCGACCCCCCATAGACTTTTACAGAGCCAGGGAACTAGTGTGACTGAGAACTGCATCAATGGTGACCCCAGACTTTCTGGGGTTTCAGGAATTTCACAACCTTGTATCTCAAAGAGTGGATCATGAACCAACACTGTCTGCATCACCAGGAGCTTGTGAGAAATGCATGAACGACAGGCCCTATCCTTACCTATTCAACAGCAGATATGAAGGATCTAGGAATCTTGCCATGTTATAGTTAGCTCAACCTATAACGTTCATTGGGACACTGGATGCAATTCTTCCTATTCTTCTGTTCCCGGTGTATGAGGCTAAGCAGGTCATTCCCTTCTTTGGTGTCCACAAGAGAGGAATAGGTACCCTCCATCATTACAGGAATGAACTGAGATGACATGTGTATTATAGTTCCCTCTCTAGACTGGGATGATGAAAGATGCTGGCTTGTTTGGCCAAAAGGAAATGACTATGAAGTAACGCAAAGAAGGTTAACATTAGGGCCCCCAGTATTTCTTTTCTATGATCTCTGGTGACCTACCTGTACCTTAGTTTCCTTATCTGTAACAGGGAGAAAGGGACACTTTCTTGTCTGGTCCATTGCCAGACTGAAATAAAACAATGGATGTAAAATTTCCAGGTAGAGAGTAGGAACTCAGCAAATGTGTATAGGATTATGAGGAAACAATTTAATAAGCAAATTAACCGTGTAGACAATGGTGTCAGGGAGACTTTTGACATGCTCATGGAAGCAAACAGCCCAGCCATCCATAGTCAGTTTGTTTTACCCACAGTTCAGTGTTCTAATTATGAATGAATCTATTTATTAGATTCAGCCTGAGTGGGATCTCAGATCAGCACCAACCAGGTTTTCAAAATATCCACACTGTTGGCTGTGAAAGAAGTCCCTACTATACCAAAAGTCCTCAAAAGAATGAAAAGGGCTCGTAGATCTTTATTGACCCCGGAAACTGTAATAATTTCATTTGTTTAGATTAGATTGGGATACAGTGAAGACTTCCTACTACTGAGCACTGCCCCAGGCTGCTGGATGATAAGTTCATGCTGGAGTCTCACTCTTTAGAGCCATCTCTCCCTCTAGGGGTGGGAGTTATGGAATCTAGCCAAACACCCATGGTCCACACCAACCAACCATCAGTAGAAACTTCTCATAAAGGCTTGAGGAACTGAGTGATCCCCTTCCAGGAAGGTTTAGCCTCATCAACACCCAAAGGCTGGCAGCTTTAGAACTGCGCCAAGCTCTGGTTAAAATCGCACTGAGTTGCCTCCTGGTTCTATGACCGGTGCCTCCCCTGAACCTCAGTTTCCCGATTTGAGATATGGGTTCTATGGCCCTCATGAGATTCTGATAAAGGTGAATATGGCTCAAGGGACAGTGGCCTCACACAGATCTCAGTCCTACTCTTGGTACAGTAGGGACTTCTTTCACAGCCAACAGTGTGGATAAAGCACCTTGACCTTTGAGAACCTCTTTGCCAGAAACATTAGATTTATGGTCATCTTGGTAGGTCAGTGACTGGCACACATTAAGTATTTATTGAGCCATGGTTGAATGGATCTGACTATCTACCCAAGCAAATCAGCAGGGTCAAAGATACACACGTACCGAGCAAATGGCCTGGTTATTGCTCCAGCAATTCCTTCTCAATTGGGAAGGCATCTGATTGATGCCTTCATGACCAGCCACAGTGGCCCCCAAATAGCCACTATCAGAATTAGCCTGATGTGGGTCAATTTGGATATCTGCAGACCTGGATAGAGTTTACATTTGATTCCCTAAACTAATTTCCCTGAAGTCAAATAACCGGTAGAGGTCTTTTCATGTTCCTTGTATAAATGTCTATTTAATCACCGTCCTGTCTCCAGCACTTCAATAATGTGTTTTCCCCCCGTAATCACTGCTTCAGCTCTGCAAAGAAAAGAAATGGATGGCTGAGATAGCCATCTGCAGGATTCGAGCCCGCTTTCCCCTGACTGCCCACTTGAACTGAGAACTCTGCTGCTAAGTCTCACTGGCCATTTGGCTCATATCCTACTATTGCAGAAGAGAGTCCTAAGGCCAAAGGCACACAGCTGGCCAGGACCAAGCTGAGGCTGAACCGGACTTCCTAGAGGATGCACCCTGTCTCCTCCCCATCGGCCCTTCCTCTGCTGCTGCAGAAAGAGCATTTGCTCCCACAGTCGTGGCAACTTGGGTTTGAACTTGTTCTTGCCATCCACCGGTCTTGACTTGAGGCACATTGCAACACAGAATGACATCTCCTCCATTGCAACACACGGATTATCACAAACTGTCCAGGGTTTCTGTGAAGATGACATGAAACAAGCCAGCCAGGGTCTGGCCTGTCACAGACGCCCGATGCTATCTGCCTTTGCCCTTCACTGTAAATGCTCATGCAAGTAATAAAAATGGAAACCGCTCCCATTTATCGAATGCTTGCTTGACACCAGAAACTGGTCTAAGCACTTTACATGTAGTAGCTCATTTATTCCTCTCTCTATAAAAGGCAGAAGTATTTTTTTTTCTCAACTCCCTAAAGCTATCCATCTTTACAGCCACTAGACTGCCTGGCCTAGCATCCTTTCAACAGAATTTGCTGATTTCAAACAATATGTTACTGAAATCATTTCTTGTTTTCGACTGTTGGCTCATAGCAGCCAGTTTTCTTGATATGGTAAAATGTGATTGGGAAAAAAAAAACCCACAAAACCCTAAACGTTGTTTCCTTGGCTTTTAGTGTGGATGAATGGTCCAAATCTGAACTAAAGGTTAACTCTGACAGAGAAGGGAATGAAGTAGGTGCATATGGGAATACCCCAATGGGCTTAGAAATGAGGGTGAAAGCTAGGTGTTGGGTCAAGGTAGAATAGCAGAATAACCAGAAGGGAAACACGTTGGAATGTTGATGCAAATTTCAAAGCTTTAGTTGAGCCCCTGGGTTCTGATCACACCATTGCCTCGGGACCTTTCCTCATCACTTCCACTATTTTAAACTTGTCCCAGACTGGCAGGCACTGGTTCACTCACACTGCATTGTGTTCCCTTTTGGGCTCCTTATCTGTGCATGCAGTTCTGTTCCTTTGATCCTTTGTCTCTTCCTCTCAACAGGAACTCCTATGTAGTCTTTAAGACTCCTCTCAGATGTCACCTCCTCCAGCAAGTCATAGGAGGTCCCCACTCTGCTCTGAAACCCACCCTGTATGCCCTTGGCCCTGGTTCACACAACTCTTGCAAGTTGCTGAAGGGTGTTTACCAAGCCTTATTTAATTTTATACCTCTAGCATCTAATAAAGACCTTGGCACAGAGTTGACATGGTTGATTCAAGGACTAAAATCAGAATGAGCATGCCCACCTCTCTCAGGTAAGTAGCTATGGTAAGATATGATAATTATGTTGATAATACTTAGAACCTCTTACTACCATGTACCAATACATGGTGCCTAGGTATTTTTTTTTAGTACTTTAGCAATGGCTCCTGAATATTAAGCATCTACTGCCATCCGAGATATCTCCTCTTACCTCTCAGACAGAGACCTTATTACTGGACGCTCAGAAGTAAAGTGTCTGCCCAGGGAATACTGGTAGGAAGGGACAGACCTAAAAAGCCCAAGACCAGGTCTGCTTGACTCGCCCTCCTGAAGCATGCTATTTCCCAGAGAGGGTGATGACCCTTGTTCTTGAAGTAGAGCATACCCTGCACTGGCCGTCTGGTCCTATTTCCAGTCTTTTGGTTTCTCTTTTAAGGCTCCCTGGGCTCTGAGCTCTGCCTCACTGCCCAGACTACTCTCTCCACTGCCAGGAGCTACAGAGGAGCCAGGGCAGAGCTGAGCTTCACAACCGATGCCAGGGCAACAACACAGGTTTTCAGAAGAAGCGGGCACTGCTCCGTTCGACTACAGAGTGATGAAACAAACCTTCCCCAGCTTCAACAAACCCATCAGTGAACACGCCTAGGGTGCCTGGAGAATTAGCCCGACGGACCGCCCTCGGCAATAAGTTTCTCTCCTACTGGAGTTTGTTTTCAGGCTTGGGACTAACTAGAGACAGCTGGTAGTACCTTCCCTGAACGTTCCTCATCAACGCTCCACCCTTCTTCACTTGTTGCTCTACCATCTTACAACGTGAGAATTACGGGTGCCCAGTAAGCGTTTAACAGCCTGCTCCTCAGGCTACAGGCTGCCAGCTTCCCCCTGGAAATGCAGTTTACGGGTGTTTGCTGGAGAAAGTCAACCAAGACCCCAGAAGACATGATCCTGCAGATACCTCGTGAAGATACTCATTTCCCAAGCTTCTCCTGGGCATCCACTATGTGTCAGGTTCTGTGCTAGGAAGATAGCAGTAAACTACACACAGTTCTTTCCCTTGTCTAAAGGAGAAGCAAGCAGTCTTAGCAGGTACAGTGACATACATGGGGGGAATAGAGAATGCTGGGTGCGGTGGTCAGGAAAGACTCCAAGCCAAAATAAATCTTCCAAGCCAAAATAAATCCTCTCTCTCCCTCTTCTCTCTCTCTCTCTCTCTCTCTCTCTCTCTCTCTCTCTCCCTCCCTCCCTCCCTCTCCTTCTCTCTCTTTCCCTCCCCCTCTCTCTCGTACACAGAGAGACAGACAGACAGACTCATAATCTGAGCAGCCATGTGACCCAAGAATTCCTACCCTCAGCTACCACATCACAGGACCACTCCATCAAGGATGGCAAAGGCTCCTCCAGAGAGCAGGCAGTTAGAGTTTCTGACAGGGTCTTCTCGGTGTCAGAAACTCCCCTGAAAGCACTTCTGAAGTCTTCAGGTAGAAAAACAGCAACCCATAAGATGTCTTGTTACAGGGCCTGAAACTCCCAGGACAGGAACAGAATGATAAGCCACCAGAGGTCACTTTGCATTCCCAGGGCACAAGCAGTTGGGGAAGTAGTACTTTTACCGCCACCTTGTCCTTAGCTCCTTATCTCCCATCCCACACAACTTGTGTCCATGCCTGTCTTGGAGGTTGAAGCCAGGTGGTGTGTCCTCAGCATGTAGACTTAGGGTAGGCTCTATCTACCTAGACCACCTGGAATGTCTCCTATTCCATTCTCCCAGCTTCTAGGAGGCACCAGACTTGTGGCGGAGGAGGTAAGAATCTTACTCAGACTGGTTTTTCTGATAGCAGCTAGGCCCAGGATCAGAGAGGAAGGTTCCCCGTGGCTTCTGTGTAATGAATCTGGTGGCATACTAAGTTAGGCTTTGAACTTCCTGATGTGAAGCATGAGAGTGCTCTTTACAGTTACCTCCTCACTTAAAATAAAGGGATGAAAGCCATTGCTAATTCAGGTCTGCTGTGATATCGGAAGGCAACCCTGGCAGTCAGAAGACAATTCAACCTGCTTTGTACACCAACCGTCCAATGCAGAATTGCATCGAAGAGGCTGTGTGTTGTGCAACTTAGAGCTCATACTTAGATGTAACCTTGAGCTTCAGTCTAACTCTAGAGCTTGCTCACCAGTCCAGCCAAACCCCAAGTGACCAACATGCCGCTGCCTGTATTCTTTGGCTTTTATGCACTATGCTTGAGGTTCTAGATGATACCTTGTGTAAGTGTATGTTAACAGCATTCCCCGCTTACTGAGGCAGGGAGTCTCAGATGAGATGGTCAGAAGGCCGGCTGAAATCCCCACCCCACTCCCAACATGGAATGTATTAGAGAGGGATAAGTCAGAATTATTCTATACTCAGTCCGACAGCAAAAATCAACACAGTAAAGACTGAAGCTAAGGGTGGAATCTCAGGCAAGAGATAACCAAAACAGCCTATCAGAGACCTAGAATGACCGGCAGCAAGCCAACCTGTTGCAACTGTAGTAACTCTGCCCGGTCCCACGAAAAGCTTTGTCAGAGACAAAAATCCCAAAGAGAGAGCGTTCTGAGAGTACTACTCACGGATGCACACCAACCTTCCCTGCACTGGTAGGAAAGCCAGAGCCCACATAAGGGGCATTTACATAGGAAAGGTTGACAGGCTTGCACCACACTGGGCCCTGGCGCCAGAGCTCTTCTGAGACGGACTGCACTAGGCAGATACCTTCTGCCTGACATCTGCGTTCTCCAGACTCACAGTGTGGGGGAACCAGCATGGCAAATGGCTCACAAATCTCCAGCACAGCTTCTTTTGGCCCTGGCTGTTTGCATTTCTGAGTCCACTGTAACTTTCCCACCACCTAAGCAGCCAGGAAGAGGAGCGAGGTGGGTGGGTGTGCTCACGGAGCGGTTTTGTTTGTTTTGTTTTGCTTTTCCAATCAGCAGAGAGGTGCCACTGCCTTAAAATGGGGTCCACAACTTTGGTGTTCATTGATGTCCTGGGAGTTTTCTCCTAGACTCCGTGCGGAACTCTGAAATCATAAGCTGTTTAGGATCTTAAGCAGAGTTCCTAAAATACCTTGTTAGCCCATTTTTTTGAAGGGTTTTGTACTGGTCCTCCCCAAAGAGAACAAGCCCCCAATTTAAGACAACTCTAAAGCACAGAGAGCAGTAGCTTTGAGTTCCACGAACCTCGGGTGGGGATGGGCGGCGGGGGATGGGGGAACCACTATTTAGAGAAGGGACCACAGATAGCAGAGGGAGGAGTTTGAGGGCTGACTCCGGGAGGAACTGTACCAGGAGACTCTAATAGCATTAAGGTGACTTTCCAGACAGAGTCAAGCCCGAGTTTCCCACCACCTGAAGACTCAAGGGACTCAAGAGTGGGTTCTGCCTGGACACTGAGGAAAGGTGACACCCAGTCAGGAAGTGGTGACACTCACAGGGGCCTGGTGTCCAGTCCCTCGGGCCCACCTAAGAGCCTCAGGACTCCTGGGAAGCGCGGGGTCAGAAAGGGCGGGTTCGCGCGGAGGGCAACTCACTGAGGAGAAGTTGTGCGGGCCACAGAGCTCGCCCCGGTACTTGCAGGACAGCAGCATGTCCTCCAGCTGGTGGCCCAGACGGTCCATGAAGGCAGCGCTGATGCCCTCGAAGTGGCGCGGCGGCAGGAAGAGGCGGAAGTCGGCCAGCTTGCGGAACCACTGGCGGCGCGGCTCGTCGCCCCGCAGCAGCTCGCTGACCAGCGGGCGCGCCGTGCGGTTGGGCAGCAGCAGCCCTAACCAGTGGCCCGCGTAATAGAGGTCCCCCTTGGAGAGGCGCGGGAAGCGTAGGGGGTTGTTGTTGCACACGGTGACGGCGGGGAACGGCAGTTGGCGGCTCCACTCCCGGTGCACTCTCGTGTGTGAAGGGAAGCTGAGCCAGTAGAGCAGGCGGTTCGAGGACCAGGACAACAGCAAGCCGAGGGACGTGCAGAAGGCCAGCACCCACAGCGCCCGCCGCTGGAAAGAGCCTCCCGCTGCCGTGCGCCCGGCGCACATGTGCCGCAGCCCGTGCAATTTAGTGCGACTCAGGGACGGTCGCCCCCTGCGGGCGACCCCTGGCCCCTGCAGTGCCCGATCGCCGCTCCGGTCGCCCCGGGGCTGCCTAGCTGCCGCCACCGCCGCGGGCGCCGGCTGCTCGCGGGCCATACGGAAGCGTCCCGGGCCGCTGAGCGCGGTCGCCGGCAGCCGGGCTCCGCCGCTCCGGCTCATTCATTCAGCCCGAGGCTGGCGACAGCGGCGGCGGCCCCGGCCGGGCGGAGCCGCCATGGGAGTCCACAGCAGCAGTGGGAGCAGCAGTAGCCGCGCGCAGCCTGTGCCAGGGAAGCCTGCTCCCGACAGGAGCTCCGGTGGCGCGGCATGCCCGCCCGGCGTCGCCGCCGCCGCCTCCGCGGGCGCTCGCCCGGGACTGAGTGCCGCCTCGGCCCGCTGCCCCTAGCTCTGGCCTTTCCTGAGTGCCCCCCACCCCTAGGCTCTGCTGGCCCCGAGTCTTCCAGAAGGACGAGAGTCACTGACCACTACCTCCGGAGGGGCCCCATTGGGAGCCGCCTCTCCAATCCCTGGGCTCTCTGCCCGCCGACCTATCCTGGTCCTGGACCTCGGGGGACCCTAGGCTGAGTCCCCCCTGCTCCGACTAACCCCAGTTTTTACGCTGATCCTGAGAGAGAGACCACTGGGCCACCATGCCTGGTTTGGCCAGTCCCGGCGACCCTACTAGTCTGGCCCTTAGCCCAGTGGTGCTGGGACATGCGAGGGAAGGCGCCAAGGAACGAGCGCCCCCAGAGGCACTCCGCGGCTCCAGGCTCCGCGGGTGGGGTGGGTGTGTACTGGGGTGAGTGGTCGCCGAGTGGCGACTTCCTTCTTCCCTTTCCTCCAGGACCCTTTTTTCTCACGGCTGCCGGAGCTGCTTTCTGCTGAGACGCTCCCAGGCTTCCCCAAGTCCAGTTCCGGAGTCCCGCGGGGTGTCCACTGTCGTCTGGGGCCCGGGGCTTCACTGGGCGTCCTGCGGAAAGCCGCTCGCTGCCGGGCCCCTCCAAGGTTGCTGGTCCGGAGAAACTATCGCTTTTCCCCTCGGCACGGATCGTCTTTAGAAAAACCTGGCTATGCTGTTCCTTGCCGCTTATCCTCTCTGGGAGCCGGGAGCTGGGAACTGCGGAGCCCAAGCAACACCTCCTGGGGCTGATCCGGACTCGCTGCGGATCAAAGCTCGCAGCTCCGTGGGCCCGTCTCTTCTCAAGACTCCAAGTCCACGATGGCGGTGGCAGTGGCGGCGGCTGCTCTTCTCTCTCGGTAGCCCGGCCCTCTTCGGGCCCCGGGCGAACTTGGGCAGCAGCCGCGCGAGGCTGGCGCGGCTGGGCTCTGAGCACCTGCTACTGCGCTCGCTGGCCCCGAGGCTCCGGGCGGGCGGGGCGGCGGCGGCTGAGGCGAGCGCTGTGCGCTCCTGGAGACGCGGTGCTGACGCTCCCAGCTCCTCCTTGCTGCATTTTAATTCCTGGCCACTGTGGCCGCTGCACACCGAGCGGGAAGCCTCTTGTTGAAGTTGCAGGGGAGGTGGGGGGCGGAGGGGCAGCACAGATGTGGTCGGTTGTACCGGCTTGTGGAGGAGATGGAGAGTAGTAAAAATGCTGTGTTTATGTGCAAGCCTTGTGCAAAGAATTGTGAAGGGATGCTTGGGCGTGTGAAATGGGCTGGAGAGAGAGAAGGGACTGTGCAGCGTGGGCACTTGAGCAAGTGTGAGTGCGGTGTCGTGCAGGGGTGTGTGTAGGATGTGAACTGTTTATATGTGAACCAGCGTTTGTGCCAAGTCTTCAATTCGTGAAGCTGCCTGTGGGTGATGTGCTGTGGCTGTTGGAATGTGTCATAAGTAGAAAAGTGCCAGTGATGGACTATATGTTCTGTGTGTGCACATCCTTGGCGGTGGGTATGAATGAGTGTAGTTTCCGATTTGCATGTGTATGAATTTCTTTTAGGAAGGGCTTTGCACCCAGTTACTGGGAGAATTTACAGGACTTCTGGCAGGATGGACTCAGGGGGACAGCTCCTCTCTTCTGCCTCTAGAAACTTCTCAAGTGCCCCATCCCCTTTCTCTGGAGGTGTTAAGTCAGGCAAAAGTAGCTCTCCTTGGATGCGAAGGGAACGGAGAGTAGGAAAGGGGATGCGAATGTCATACCTAGGCAAGAGACTCCATTACTCCCTCTTCAAAGCACCCAAGACTTTCAATAACTCCTGGACATTTTAAGCTTTTGATGCTGTCTTTTAAATATTCTGTTTAAACTTTCGGTGGGGAAGAGGGAGACTGAATGTGGTTTCTAGGTACAACTGGCTCCATTTTCTAAGTGACGTGAGGGAGGCCAGGGCTTGCCCAAAAGTGCACAGTTGGGCAGTGATCAGCTGGATTTAAGACCCATATCCCAAAGCCCTGACAGTTTTTATTGTCTCACAGGGTCTTGCAGTTTTCGGCCTCTGGATCAGGGCTGGGATCCTGCTCCCATGACCGCCGTGGCATGCAGGGCACACAGAAGGACTCTACACATACTTTCTGAACATAACCGAGACAGGGAGCCTTCTGAGCTCCTTACCTTTGGGATAAAAGGATTCCCAGGCATTTCTGAGAGTAGATGCAGTGGCTGAAGGGCCCAGAGCATGAGAAAACAAGACACCCCAGCTAGTGGAGTATCAGAATTTTGGGACAGGAGACTGGATGACAAAAGACTTGGGAACAGAGGGAAATTCACAGCTTTTGTGGGATTCAGCCAGATCTGTGAAATGACAGGGAGGTTTCTACGAAGGATGCAAAGAGGACTAGAGTGGATATTCTATTCCCACTGGCCTGGGGGCTTCCCTTCCATGAAGCAACTCCTTGGATCTAGGCACTGGAAAAGATGGTCTCTGAGCCTCTCATCTCCCACTCATCCACATAGACACACACCACACATGCACAGTGTGAAGAAGCACACAACACACATGTCCCCGCACACAGGCACACCCTATATATACACGTGTCCTACCCAATTCACACAACTACACAAATACATTTGACACAATACAAAATTTGACACATTTGAACATACAAACATGCATGCTGCAATCTTGCATATGCATACAAAATGTACTGTACATTGTGTGTGTGTATATATACACACAGTATACAAATATACATAACCATATATTAACCCATAATGCACTCACTCACAGTCATGTATATATACACACAATGCACACATACTATGTATGTGGATGTCCATGCTCACACTCTAGTACACAGCTACATATACCTGAAGACTGCCACCTCTTCTTCCTCCTCCTCCTCTTCCTTTTCATCTTCTTCCTCCTCTTCCTTCTCCTCCTCCCCCTCCCTCTTCTTCCTCTCCTCCTTCTCCTGTTTGTCAAGACAGTGTTTTTTCTGTGTAGCTTTGGCTATCCTGAAGCTTGCTCAGTTGACCAGGCTGGTCTAGAACTCAGGAGATCTCCCTACCTCTGCCTCCAGAGTGCTGAGATTAAAGGCGTGCGCCACCATGGCCTGGCTCCTATGCCTGGAGAAGAAACTGTTGCTGCTGAGCGATGCTGAGATTCAGCTGTGGATTTGGTTTCCCTGAAAGCACCTGCCAGTTGTTGGCTTTGGCAGGAAGTTCTGAGGGCGCCAGTGTACTGTACTCCCAACAAAACCTCCTCTTCTAATACTCCTGGCTTAGACTGAGGATCTCTGCCTGGGAAGTCAGGGACCTCTTCTAGCCAAGGTGGTAGCCTAGAGGTCTGGACGCAGCTACTATTAAAGGAGCCAGAACTAGCATGTGACATTTCCAGCATCCTTACTCTGGAGTGACACTGTGCTCTGTTTTGTCGAAAGTCATTCTGGTTGGTTCTGCTGTTATGGGCTTTTCTTTCCTGGCTGTTTCCTTCTTGAGGTATACACATGCCAGTGTGAGCTGACCGAGTGTCACTGTCACCCTGTTTTCCCCTGTCCATTCTCCATATGGACAGTAGGTACAAGGAAGTGGGGACATCCTGCTTAGGCCTCCATGAATCTCGGCAAAGAAACAGAGAATGTGACTCCAAGCAAAGACTAACATCTCTCTCTCTCTCTCTCTCTCTCTCTCTCTCTCTCTCTCTCTCTCTCTCTCTCTGTGACTGCATGCTTCAGCGTGTCCCCTAGGCTGACTGAGATGCCCCTCCCTCTTCAGTCAGCCCAGCAAAATTCTCCTTCCAAATCCCATTGCCTCCTAAGGGATGATTCCCTTGACTCTTTCTAATGATTGGTCTTTCTGTCCCTATGATCCCAATACTCTTACACCTTGTGTTGATGTCACAGAGATAGTTCTTGTCATAGCACAGTGTCCTTGTGTGTGTCTAGGTCTTTCTTGAGGACTCTGAGCCTTTGAGGACAGAAACTGCATCTCATTCATATTTATGTCCCTGCCTCTCATCCCACTGTCCAGACACATTGATGACACACTCTGTTACAGGAGAAGAGGGGAAAGGAAATAATATGTCTAAAAAATATATTGCATGCCAAGCATAGAATAAGACACATTTTGCATTATTTCCACCTCTAACCCTTTAGGGAAAGAATTTTGCTGAACTACCTAACAGCTTGGAGCAGAATCGAAGTGAGTTTTAAGTCTTTCCCAATGTCTAGATTTTCTCCCTTATGTATTACCTCTTTAAATAGCATTATAATAGATATCACTACCACCATCACCATTACAATTATTACCTTCTCATAATCCTCATCATCATCATCATCATCATCCTTATCATCATCCATAGGGAAGAATCCAAATGTTTTACACTAAAATAAGTTTCATAAATATTCTAAGTGTTTAATCCATCTAGAAAAAATATTCTTTTATTTACTCCAAAGAGACCACAGAGAGCTTAAGTAACTTCCTTGAAGCCACACAACTACTAAGCAGAAGAGGGTTTACATTCAGAGAACTCAGCTCCATCCCCTTAGTCCTCCCACACAATGGCTCCATGACTTAACTGTTCCCTCCTGGTGGATTTTCTTGGATACCCAAACAAATCTACAAGATTGTGCATAAGCTGAGCAGCACACCCTCTCCACCAAGAAACAAAAGTTTAGCACTATGTCCTCCCCATAATAACCTTTTAAGGAAAGTTCCTTTGCTTCTTTATCACCCCAGGATCGAGGACTCCACACCTGGCACCTACCCTCCAGTGTAATGTCATGTGCGGTACAGGAGGGTCCTCCTAGGACTTAGTCCTCATCCTGGACTGTGACCACCACCACAGTTATAAGTTCTTTCCTCTCCTAAAATAAGGCCCTGATTTCTATTTGATTTCGATACATGATCTTGTCATGTAGCTCAGTCTGGCTTTAAACTTTTCATTCTCTTGCCCTGGCCACTAAGTGAAGGGATTACAGGTGCATGACACCACATCCAGCAGTTATCTCTTTATGATTGTGGTGAGGTTTGAGGTTTCAGAAGTCCAGGCTAGGTCCATTGTGTCCCCCACTCTCTGCCTACAGATAAGGATGTAGCTCTCAGCTACTGCTCCAGAGTCTGCCTGCATATCACTATGTTCCCCACCGTGATACTAACGGACTAAACCTCTGGAGCTGTATGCAAGCCTTGTTCATGGTGTCTCTTCACAGCCACAGAATAGTGATAGAAGTTGATACCGGGGACTCTGGTACTGCTGTGATAGGCCTGACCATACTGTTCATTGAAAGAACTGGAAGATGTTAGGAGCCTGTGAGGGTTACTCCTATTCAAACTACCCTGACCCCCACAGGTTTATAGCAATGCAAATCTTGGCATTCAGTCCAACTTTGTGTCATGTGAGCACACAAATCCTACACCAGATCTTGCCCTTCCGGCCCGTCTTGGTCATAGATTTCCTGAGAGCTATTGGTTTTGTTACTTCTGGGATTTTGTGGAGGTGACATGGATGGCGAGACAGCCCAAGGACAATGGCTTCTTGGTGTTCTTGCCTGAGTGTGCTTTCTTTAGGTATGATACCACAGAATTTTAACATTAGAACTCACGGACAGTGGGGTGTAAGGTTTTGTTTTTGTTTTTTGTTTGGTTTTGTTTTTGTGGCTTTGCTGCAAACCAAAATCCCTGCCCTTTTTCTTTGCTTCTCCATTGTGGTTCTCAGTGATTCTGCCTTCTTTTCTTTCCTCTTCTTTCCCCATTCTCTCCCCTTTTGTCCTCACCAAATCTGCCTAACTTTGCTCTCTGACACTACCCTATCCCATGCTGCAGGTGAGCTTGGGAACTCTTGGAGCCCCGGTGGTGCCTGTGGTGTTGCAGTTGCAATGGAGTTTCTTTCACTGGTGGGAAGAGACTGAGAAAGACTCATATGCACCTGTACCCCACCCGTCCTCCTCCCCTCCCCCCTACCATACTGTGCATGCCTCCATCCTTTGAATATTTGATCACATGTTTTGTCTTCACTGACTCCTACCCTTAGTGTCTTGTTTGTGCTCTCTTCTTTTGAGCTCTTCCTCACGTTTCCCAGATGATAATTTTATCCTGTCAATCACTCATGGGGGCCTATGACACCCAGAAGGAAGACCATAGCTCCTATATCTAAGGAAGGGCTTTGCTGCACTCTGCACAGGGCCAGTAGATGCTTGGCTACAGCACTGCTGTCTTCAAAGGAAGTATGTTGAGAATTGGGGCTGTATAGAAAACTAGGTTTATTCCTTTCACTTCAGTGGGCAAGACCTCAAAAGTTAAGCGGCTTCCTGTAAACCACACAGCTTGGTACTGATAAAAACAGCCCCAAACATAGGTCCAAACTCACAACCCATCCTCTGTTCACCCTCTCAGATGACTATTTTTAAAATCCCCTTTGAAAGGTTGGTGTGTCTGAAAGAGTGTTTATCTAGTGAGTTCAAGAACCTGGGTTCAATCCCCAGCAAACTAACTCTCTCTCTCTCTCTCTCTCCCTCTTTGAAATGAGTACTATACCCACGTAGTTCCAAGAGACATGGGGAGATTCCACAATAACTCCTCTCCTCTACCTCATCAGTTTCTAGTGGATTCTTCCAGAGGGACTTATGAATACACCTATGTGGGTGTGGTTGTAGAATGTCCTCACTTTTCGCCTGGAAGGCCATGTTCAGTGGACACCATTGACTAGAATGACAGCATTTTCTGCTTCTGCATCTGTGTTACCCGTTGTGAACTCTCAGTGGTTTTATGGTTGCCTTTCTCCAGCACCTCATTCCAACTTCTGCTACTCCTCCCCTAATTTCTTGTATGCATCATTCTACAAAATCCACAAAGGTCAGAAGGCTCTGTGACATGGAACTAATCAGGGCTGGCCATTTCATTATCTGATGTTTCCTTAACTCTTTGCCAGATATGATAATGACTGAAAGCTCTCACGTAGATAACCTCAAACAACAAGGCAGGCAAAGATATCTGTCTCTGAAGTATATTATATGATGCCTTTGCATAGAAATTAATTTTCTGGCTTATTTTTCTTTTGCTAACTGTAACTCTTTCTTATGTGCACACATGTGTGCATACGTACATGCATGCACGCATGCACACACACACACAGAGACAGACAGAGAGAGAGAGACAGAGAGAGACAGAGAGAAAGAGTGAGCACTGGGTGCCCTGAGTATTGGTTGGCAGAAAAAGCTACTTTGGGACTTAGAAGTTTCTGTAACCAAAAAACAAAGTGACTAAGACAGAATACCAGGAGATGCAAAGATGCCAAATGCGATCTTAATGAGCAAGTAATCGAATTAAGAAGAGGAAACTGAGGTAGAGTTCAGTGACTTGCTCTGATGAGGATGACTACCATGATGGTGCTGGTGCTGGTGATGGAGATACTGGAAAGCTGACACCAATTGAGCACTGTATCTGTTACTGTCAGAACTCACAGAACCATCATTATAGCTCTTTTGTACTACAGGAAATAGAGGCACAGGCTAGATAAGTCATGTGCCATCTGTGACTGGGCTAAAACCCAAGTAGCCTAGTCTAGAGTACATGGTCTTAAATATATGGGTTGTAATTTAACATCTGAAGAATCAGGCACCAGCTTTGGTGCTGAAAACACATCTGCTCAGATGACCTGCCTTAATGGAGGTCTAGGGTAAGAAGAATAGAGAAGTTCTAACGTCAAGTGCTAATTGGTAACTTAACAAAGGTAATTTAACCAGATGTGAGGGCAGTCTGTTAGGAGGGTCTGGAGGAAGGGGGTTTCTCTTGATTGATGTGAGAACTCTTTTTCTACTGATGTTTAGCATTCATTTTCATTTTATCCTAACAACTAGTAGAGAGTTGGGTGACTTCTGCCCAAACTGGACAAACGTTCAGACAGGATGTCAGACAGACAAAGGCATGGGTTCTCTTTACCCAGAATGTTCACCTTTACCATGTCCAGAACCTACTTCTGTGGGTTCTTTGCTTCCTCACGGTGTCTTGCTGATGTAGTTTCTGCACTTTAATTGATACATCCCACTCTCCCAGCAACCTTTGCCCAACACTCCTTTATTCTATGATTACACTTTCATACCCAAGTCTTGCTTGCATGCTTGGTCATGGCCATAAAGTTAGTAGATAAATGGAGCCTTGCACACTTTCCTAGCCAATTTGCTCTTCCTTACTCGTAAGAACAAAACTCTTGTTAAAATAGTTAAGCATAATAACCCTCTCAGCAGTAACCACCCACTCACGATGAAAAGGCGTGCAGTTAAAATAGGATTTAATGAAATATAAAACCTCGGGTACAATTAGGTGTTTTATTCACAGCTCCTTGGCTGTCCCCATATTCTTTCTAATCATGAAAATCTTGCCCTGGCTCTCACCTCTGCTTTGGGGAGCATCAGCTCACCAGTCCTGAATCTGTCTTGCAGATAGACCCCATGGTGGGGCTTTGAGATGTAAGGCCAGGTTGATTTATCAAAAGCTGCATCCAGCCTGCTTGCCCTGGCCGCTGGGGCTTTTCTGTGTGTCAGACACCAATGGTTTTGTTTACCCTCCTTGATTTATATAAGGCTTAGTCAAGCGATTGCCTTGGGGGGGTCTGCTGTATCTAGTTTATCCCTTTGTCTACTCCAAGAAGGGGCCTCCAGGAGAGATGTAGTATATCTTTCTGCCATGGTATAGACCAGTGTGATTATCCAAATAGAAGAAAGAAAGAGGAGATTGGGGGGGGGGGGCTGGAGTAACAGTAGCAACCAGATATCAACCCAGAACTGGAGTGTGTGTGTGTGTGTGTGTGTGTGTGTGTGTGTGTGTGTGTCTAAGGCAGCCTCATAAAATCTCCCTCCATGGACATTACTATCGACATATCCATGTCACAAGATACTTCTTTGTTCTAGTTTCATTCTCTTTGTTGTTGGCTTAGGCACAGGATAGACCACACATTCACAAAGCCTGTGCTAGTGCCAAGACCAGAGTTATTCCTCATTTTCCAGGAGAAAGAAAGAAAGAAAGCCCACAGAGGGGATTTATTTGCCAAGGGCCATACAGTGTGCTGTGTAGGTGGCATGGCTTAGATACCAACCCATTTCAGACTCAAATGTGTTGGTAATTCTTTTCTGCTTGTATTCTTATGTTAATTTGTGTCCCCCCAAGACTTTGCCCAAGAAAGTTGCTTCTGGCAACCTGCCCCCAGGTGTTTCTGATTGGTAAATAAAGGTGCCGACAGCCAATGGCCAGGCAGGGCATACAGAGGCCAGGACTTTTAGAATTCCCAGACTAGGGGCAGAGAGAAAAAGGAGAAGAGGAGATCTATCATCCCAGGAGAGGTGGTAGAGAGGAGATGCCATGCCTGAGAAGGTGCAGGACAGAGAGCATAGCCACCATGTAGGAGCCAGGGGAGAACAGCCCAAGAGAGCTACCCGACTGTGTCCAGGGCAACCAGGATGGAATGTAGGATTTAGTAAGTAATAACTCAGGATTATCAGAGGGAGGTAGATTAGACATCGGGAGGTTAGGAAGTGGCTCAGCCATTGAGCTGATTAAGGCATATCAAAAATATAAAGGCCGTGTGTATGTGTGTGTGTGTGTGTGTGTGTGTGTGTGTGTGTGTGTGTGTGTGTATCTTTCATTCAGGAACCCCGGAACATTGGGGTGGGTAGCAAGGGATGCGCAGGATTTATTAAATGCTATACTACTATAGGTAATAACTCAAAAGGCAGAATTCTGGGATCCAAGAACAAGAAATGACAAAGTAGGTATCAGTGTAATTCAGGAACCCTTTGGGGGACAAGGGAAGAGCAGAATTGATTGGGATCAGAAAAGAAGCTCTTAGGATCTGTTATGGCTGTGTATGGGGGCGGGGGGGGGAGGTCCTGCTCTTCCAGCTGTGGAGTGATGCCATCAAAGCAAAGCTCACATGGCAGAAACCTATCAGTTAAGAAGAGGTCTAGGGAGGCACCTGGATGTGTAAGTGCTCAGTAAGTTACAGAGAGCAAAATACTCTCCTTCGACACCCAGAAGGCATCACGCACCGAGAGTCACATGTGGTCACAAAGCAGGAACTGGTGTCTACAAACCTCAGGCCTTCATTCTAGCCTCTCTTGACTCCTTCCTTATATCTCCTCTCCTACCCACCCCCCTGACCCCGCTCTCTACCCTCGGGTTTGCTTTCTCCTTAACACCTCCTTAGCCCATACACACCTACACTTACTCATTCCGTGCCTCTCTGCAGCCTCTAGCACTGATATATAACATTAGACTCACAACAGTTTTCTGGAAACTCTTGGAGTGATAAAGCCAAGCTCTTAAGCTTGGTGAGTCACAGGAGCTGTGAAAAAGCTCCTAGCTTCTGAACTGGCAATTCTGCACTCTAGAAGTTTCTCCAAGGAAACCAACTCCAAAATAAAGATGGAACGATGAAGGTGTCCTCAGCAAGACTTTTCATAGAGAAGTGTTCCCAGGCTCAACGTAAGAGGAGTCAGTCATTGGATAGACAGTCATGTGATAGACACAATGTCACCAGGAAACTGCTGACTTATAGAGAACAAGATGAAGGTACTTGTTGTATACTTGGTTGCATCAGATATGAAAAATACAGAGTAAACTGAGTGGAAAGTTCTGGTTTCTGTGGAAAGTCAGTTATGTTAAATAGCAGGCATGTGAAAGGACGTGTGATATTTAGAAAGAATATAAATATGACCTCACAGGAAGTGGGAGCTCAAGCTTTGGTTTGCCTTGCTCCACCTCACAAGTCTTCACTGATGACACACATGTATTGGTTCACCTTACATTGCATTGCTGAGCTTTGCTTGTGGTGACTTCATAGAGAGAAACTCGACAAAGAACTTCTCGTGTAGTTCCTGTGGCTTCTCTCCCCTTCCATGGACTCAGACCAATTGGTGAGCCTTGTGGTTTCTTCTGAATAGAATTGCCCTTGCTGATTCACGGTGTCCACCAAGTAGACTGAACTGCATCTGCTGATCTGTGTTTGGTGTTTGCTAGTGGACTGGACTGAGAACAACAAAGATTGGAATCACCCCAGAGAATTATTTAACAGGCCCACTTCCCCTATATCCTAATGACCTTTCTTTTCTATTACCTCTGGTGAGTGATGGACTAGCGGGGAGGTTCAACCCTTATTAAAGTAGGATGTAAAAAAATATATGCCTACAGTAAACATAACCAGAGACCAGAGAGCATACCCACCCTGCCCATAGCCGTACAGGAATGTACCTTTGAACATGATAGATGGTCATAAATATGCTACTTCATAAATTATTTTAGATTTGACAGTAAACAAACCCAAGTGTGTGTGTGTGTGTGATATGTTAAAGTAAGAAAAGCTGTATCCATAAAATGACAATATTAATATTTTAGGTCATTACATATCTGACCTTTCAGCCAATGTGATCATCCTCCTTGATCAGTACTGTGCAGCAAGCAATAAAAGTGACCACAGTGTCATCATGATGTGGATGATAATGCTCATCCTGACCTATGTGTGTTCGGGATGTTCCTTCTGAGCTTGGAACTCCTGAGCCTCCCTTCATTGTCAGTGTCTACCAAGACCTTCACCTGTCTCAGTCCTTTGTAAACCTAAATCCTAGGGAAGAATGATCCATAAGGAAACCTTACTGTTAATGCACATGTGCCTGTACACTAATGTGGACACACAGGCTCATGAACACACACTGATTAAAGGCCTCCATGTTAGTTACTTTTGTGTTGCTGTGACAGAAGCAACTTCTGGGAGGAAAGATTCACTTGGCTCATGGTTGAAGAGGGTTTCAGTCCATCACGTCAGGGCATGATAGGGAAGATCGGATCATGACAGCGAGAGAGTGTGGCTAAGGCTCTCAGCATCACAGTGACCAGAAAGCAAGACAAAAATCAGGCATAGGAATGACCTTCAAAGGCCTGTTTAGAGTAACTTCTTTCTGACAGGAGGACCTCCCTCCCAAAGCTACTAGAATAATACTACTAGCTGGGGACCAAGTTTTTAAATATGAGCCTCTAGGAAACATTTCAGAATCAAACTGTAGCATCCAAGCAAGTACCAAACTCTTCCCAGTACAGCAGAGGAGATTGGGTGAGAATGACCAGTGGGGAGGGGCTTTACAAGTGTCCTTTCCGTTTGCCATGGTCACCTGACCCCAGTCTCTTCCCAGTGACCTTACTGACTATTGATTGAAAGTCTGGATGTCGATGATCATGAAAGGAAGAGCATTTTCCCAATCACAACTCCACTCCACACTTCACTATTATCTGAATGTTCTTTAGCCTGCTTTTTCTAGTTTACAGCTAGCATGAAAAGATAAGGAAAATTATCATTGGAGCAGCTGACATGTATGTCATAAAATCTTTAATAATAATAGTAGCAATAATAAGAAATCACAATGATAGTGTATTTAACTTGTAGAGGATAGTAATGTGACAGACATGGCATTAGAAACTCTGCATATATTATCTCATTTAATCCCCTTAGTAACTACAATGAAATAGATGTCATTCTTCCTATTATATTAGGGAGGATTTTGAGACTGAGAAATCTAAAGTGATTTATTACAGTAAAACTCAGGCTTGGCTGATGTCAAACCCTCCCCAGTCCTTGGCCTCACACAATACAGCTTTCCAGGTTCTAAAGCTGCCATATGATGGCCGTGTATGAAGAAGCCTCTGCTTTCTTGGCACCTGCTTTTTATTTATGTAACAATCCTGTTAACACCTCATTATTTGTTTTTTTTTCTGGAAGCTTTGTTAGAAGAGAAATGACAAATATTGTGGAAAGTAAAAGATAGGCTTAAGATTCAAGAGGACCTGATAGTCTGAGTCGTAAGCCCAAAACACACACAAACACACACACACACACACACACACAGAGAGAGAGAGAGAGAGAGAGAGAGAGAGAGAGAGAGAGAGAGAGAGAGAGAGAATATCACTAAAAATAGGTGCCATTACTTGTTAGGGCAAACTCTGCATGTTTTAATCTAATCCTGAGTATTTTAGCCCAAAATAATAGTAGGAATTCATAATGAGGACCCTGAACCTTTAGAATTCTAATTTTTTTTCTGTAAAAGTCCACACAGAGAAGGAGGGAAAGGTCAGTTGTGTTTTAGGAAAAGGTTTAGCCAATGGTCATGCTCAGAAGATAGATCTGGGGGTGGTTCTCAACAAACAAATCCTTCACTCTTAGAAACTGGGCTATTTTGAAAAGCAACATCCCTTTGTGTAAACGAGTCTGAGAAGCCAAGCTTTCACTCTCTCATTGGTCAATACTGCAGCTACCATCATTAACAAAAGTTGCCCTGCCATCCTATTTCTGATAGCTGAACAGTTATCCAACTCAGAGCTTAATGTTCTGAATTGGTTGTGTGGTTGTCAGCTGAGCTATGCCGTGGGTGTTCAGTCATTTGACAATAGGGAGTTTCGTGGTATTTAAATGTTTCTATTTCTTTTTTGTTTTTTAAGCAAAAAACAATGACAGGCCAATTTTACCACATCTTTCTTCCCCTGCAGGAAGGAACAATAAAGGAGAAATAGAATTCTATTAGGAAAAAAACAAGTCTGCCTCTCCTGTCTCCTTTGGTAAGGGCTTTGCTCTGTAGGAGGGGATGCATCTTCTGCAGTAGGTGACAGCAGAAGTGTGGAGGGTGTCAGATATCAGATCACAATAACTATACTCTGTCTATTAGCCTCCTGCGTGCAAACTCCCCATGCAGCATTTTATCTGTCTGTTTAATCTATCTATCTATCTATCTATCTATCTATCTATCTATCTATCTATCTATCTATCTATCTATCTATCCATCTTTCTTTCTACCTATTTTTGGTCTATTTTTTCCTTTCTCAAGTGTGTCCATTAGTGGATTCAGAGATAAGAAATGTCCACTCTGGCTTGTGACATATTGGCACTAAAGTCTTTTTTTTTTTTTTTTTTTTGGTTTTTCGAGACAGGGTTTCTCTGTATAGCCCTGGCTGTCCTGGAACTCGCTCTGTAGACCAGGCTGGCCTCGAACTAAGAAATCCGCCTGCCTCTGCCTCCCAAGTGCTAGGATTAAAGGTGTGCGCCACCACCGCCCGGCAGCACTAAAGTCTTTTAAATGTGGAACTGGAATTTTATACACAGGTAGAGATATTTTATTAGTGGATTCTGTCTCGCTTTTCTTCAGAAATCTTGAAACATTCCTCAGCTAAGCCCACACCCTCACCACATTCCAACTGTCACCAAGGAATCTCAGTGTGACCCCCACACCCCTTTCTAGCCCATGCATGTGCTCTGTGCTCCCAGGCAGCACTCCCTAAGCCCAGGACCCATTCTTCCAGTTCTTCTCATTATCTTGCTATCTTCCCCTGCACTCATTTTCCACTCTACCATTTTAATGATGTCCTCACCCTGCTTGGAAGCTCCCAATGGCTCATCATTGCTCATGGTAGAACTCCATAGCCTGTAGGGCACACAATGAATTGTAAGGAGTACAGATATCGATTGTCACAGGGTTGGGGACAGTGAGCTTAAGCTGCAGCCTTGCCCACTTGTCCCAGTGTGCTATGTATAGATCTTCTACTATATATTTGGAAAAAAATATCTGGAAGTTGTAAGAACATCTGACTGAGAAGGCCCTTCTGCCCCCGTAACCTCTGGCTCAACTTCCCACCCTACAGGCCTCTTGCCCTGCTATTAAAGTCTCCGCTTTCCCAGCAGAATTCCACACCACTGTTTTGCAATATCATGGCATTGAACTGGTGCATATAAGAACTTCATTCTCTCCCAGTTTGGTGAATGTCTACTTTGTATTTAAGACCCTCTTGAAAGCTCTCCCTTACTTCTAACCAATGGGATGAGTTACAGTCTTTGGTACTTCTTCTCCAGCTAGCAGAGGGAACGTGTGAAAGTTAGTAGAACTCTGAGTCTTAATTTCCTCATTTGAAAAATGGAAATAATAATACCTGCCTAGAAGGGTTAGCATAAAGATTAAATAAGATAGCATAGGGAAACCACTGAGCACAGAGCTTTGGCATTTAGTAAGCACTTGGTACATATTTATTGAGTAATAAATGGAGTTTGTTATGATTAACTACTCAGCTTTACCAGTGCGCTTCTCCTGTAATTGTGCACTGTGTGGGAACTTCCCCCTTTGAAGATTTTTCTCTTCATCCCACTACAATAGACTCTACTTTTCTAGGATACCTACAAGCTCCATGTAGGAAGGGACCTCCAGTCTGTGTTCTTAGTGTATCCTAGACACTGGTAACGGTGCCGGTCATATGGAAGACCTTCTGATGTTTGATGACAAACATCTCATGTGGCTCTTTTGGGGGTCAAATATGATGGTACACATATGTTGTTTGGAAATCGCAGTGTTGCACGAACATACTGTGGACCTGTGTCTTGCCTTTCTACTCATTGGTGTGGTCTCAAGCCTGATGCATAGGTTATGCTGCCTGCACGTGAACCTGCCTGCATACTCCTGCTCCCAGATATAACCCTCAGGCTCTCAGGAAGTATGAGACCCAAGTGGGATGTTAGCATTTTTATTTGTTGGGGAAAGGTAACTGATGCCTCATTGACTTCAATATCTTCGGATGTGGGTATCTGAACAGAAGACTCTAAGGTGGCTTGTGTTTCTGGTATGAACTTAGTTTTGGATATTTTTGAACACTGAGTCCAGTCACTCAAGTTCTTGATACCAGAGTATGTGCATTCTCATCAAGGAAGTCATGCAGGGAAGGACAGGTAGGGGACTTTTGAGTGGGTTTTGCCACGTGAAACTAGCATCCTTTTGGGATCAGCTGGTCCAATACTCTTGGTCCAGTTTATAAATGAGGAAATTAAGAGCTAGGAAGAATCATAGATATTTTTAAAAATTATTTCATTTTTCGTGTATTTACTTTTTGGTATATGTGGGGTTAGGGAGGTGGGAAAACATCTGTACCCATGCATGGAAGCCAGAGGAGGACATTGGCTCTCCTCTGTCAATCTTCATAGTCTTCCCTCGAGATAGGGTCTCTTGCCCAACCTAGAGCTAGGCTGACAGCCACCAAGTCTCAGTGACCCTCCTGTCTCTTGCTTCCCTTCAGTGTTGGGCTACAGGCATAGATGTGGTCACACTTTTATGTGGGTTGGGGATTCAAACTCAGATCTTCATTTGGACAGCAAGCACTTTTACCCACTGAATCAGCTCACCAGCATCCACTCCTCAACCAGGAATCTTTCCAAGGCCATCTGGCTCTAGGTTTCCCTACCTCTAGATGATCTATATATCAGATTCTATGAGAGGAAGTAGAAATGACTGCAGAGACATTGACCCTGTGAACTCCATAAAAGCGTCCAAAGGCACGCACTCAGAAACTCAGGCCTGAGACTAGATCTGAAAAGAGAATATTTTCTAAGCATAAAGGAGAATGACCACAGTGAGGCACAAAGGTGGCTCAAGTCCAGGTTGGTGGAGTGCGAGCATTCGCGGAGGTACAGGAAGGTACGGATGCTTTTATTATGTTGACGATCAGGCTACATTTACTTTCTTTCACTTGTGGGAAATTTAGCTGGAGGAATAGAATTAACAGGAATCTTTTTTTTTAGAACATTAAAACACATTGTAAAATGGATTAGAGCAGATGAGAAAAAAAGAGGAAACAGAGACAGTAACAACTGAAGCTGTTTCGGTGGTCAAGGACCCAGGCACAGCCATAGCCATGGTCAAGAAAGTGTGTGTGGGTGTGGGTGGGGTCATGTGTGAAGGATTAGGGAGGAAGATCCACATGAAAGTCCTTAATGAAAAAGTGATAACAATTAATCAGATGCCAAGGTGATTAAGCAAAACTCAGCTAGGTAAACAAGGCTGAGCACTCATCCCTTAAAATGCTAAAAAGGCCCCAAAGACAAGGAATCTTATTTAAATAAACACAGTTTCACTTGAAGAAGAATGATTTCTCACCCCGGCATAGAGAACCAAGCTAATTAAAGAAAATGACTCAGTGGCCTTCAGCTTATTATTTAAGAAAACTCCAAATGTGTGTATGTTCTTACACTGAGATGTTTTCTTAGATCTTAATAACCACCCAGGATCCCACTAAGCCACCGCATCTACCTGCTCCCTCCTCCCCCCTCACAGGGCCTCCCAAGGCCAATCCTCTAAAGGGAAGCCAACCTGACCTGAAGTTCAAGGCCCAGATTCTACTGAAGTTGGGCTCCTCAGGTATCTCCCGTGTCTGCCTCTCTTTTCCTATGAGTGGACTCTCAACCACAAGCAACTTATCTGGTCTTGAACCTGGATTTACCTTCCTTTCTGATTCCTAACCCCCTAGGTCATCTTGTTTAAACATCTGCTCCTGGTCTCTCCAGTAAGCAGCTCAGTCAGAAATCATGCTCCAGGTCTAGGTGGTCCACTAGCAGGTGTGCTCATTCAGTAACTCCGTGCTGTTGAATGAATGAATAATGAATGAATAAAAGTGAGAAAGGGGAAAACAAGGTAGGAGGATATAATAAAAGGAAATAAAAGGAACAATTTTATTTCATTAAATGAATTTAACCTAGATCACACAGACACACACACACACACACACACACACACACACACACACAATGGATTGAGTTGGTTTTATTTCTGGAAAAGGCACACCACCTACGGATCAACATTATGATTCACTTTCATAAAGTAGATAAAGATGATTTTTAGTAGGAAAAAAAGATTGAGCAGACAGCTTCATCGAGATGCTCAATCCTTCCCGTGATAACTGTGTATCTCTTTTGTCAAGCAGATGTGGTTGGGGTTGACCAGGCAGGAGTCCAGCATTGAAGGAGCTGTGCTCAGGGCCTGCTCAGAAGCTTCTCTTGATTTTTGGATTGATAGATTCTCATCACAGTGCAACCATGGATTAGGAAGTGGGAACTGACCCATTCTGTTTGACTGAACTGCCTTCTCCCATCCCTAGAGGGTTCTGATTCTGCACTACATCTTGGGGCTTCTATCAGTTCTTTGATCTGCCCCTCCCTCATCTTTTCCTCTTTCTCTTTTCCTCCTTTTCTCCTCCTCACTCTCCTTTAGTAACACTGGAGCTCAGGGTAGAGGTGGGGGTAGGGGTAGGGAATTATACCACCTGCAGACTTCTGTCTTCACTTTATTTCATTGTGTCCCCCCTCAGTGTCTGAGAGGTGTATGGTCTGATTGTTCTACCTGGAGACCTTCAGCAACACCCCCTTGAGCACCAGCCTAAGAGCCACTTGTCCTGAAATTATTGATATTGACTTCTGAGAGCCTTGGTTTGATGCGATGGACTATCCCTCTTGTTGCCATGAAACCCTTGAAAATGGGGTAAAGGAAGAAAGAGGGAAATTCCTTGAAAGGCAAAGAGAGGATGTAAGTGGATCCCAAATTGGAGTCCCTATCTGAAACGCTGAACACAAGTGGCTGAGCAGCAGAGATGTGGGCTGATGTGCCTGCAGAAGGGAGTTCTGCTAAAGAGAGCTGAATGCCTTACCTCACAGCATCCGCATGGTGTCTACATTCTCAAACTGAATTCACCATCTTCCTCTTTCCCTACCTCCTGTCAGATCCCTTCACTCTCTGTCCCCGAATGTGTCCTCTCCACCTGTGGCATTTATCTCCAAGTATTGTGGACACCAAGAACCAAAGTAGTCGTCATGTCTATCCCTCAACCCGTGGTGTGGACTTCTGTGGTGACAGAGACCATTTCATGGAGCTGTGTGTCCCTAAGTCTGTTCTGCCATACCAGGAAGTCTTACAGAGTCACTTTATTCTTAACAGCGACCTTAATATCGAACATGGTGTATAGCACATGAAGACATTAAATAAGGATTGAGCAGAAAAATCTCTCATCTCAGGAGAATATCTTGTACCTATAAATTGATCATCTCTCTTTCTTAACTCATGGAGTCAATCAAGTATGATAATGTTTTTACCAAAATGACTTCAAGACTGAGTAATACAATATTATTACCATAGCATACTATCCTGTCAGAGCACAGAATATTAATTGATACTCTGTTACTGTAATATCAATGTCAGATGCTTGTCCATAGAAGCTTAGGGTTGTTTTTTTTTAAATATGTGCAGTGTGTGTGTGTGTGTGTGTGTGTGTGTGTGTGTGTGTGTGCATGTGTGCCTGCAAGCACTCATGACATGTCATACATGTGGAAGTAGGAGAACAAATTTCAAGAGTAGACTGGTTCTCTCCTTTCACCACGTGGGTCCTGGAAGCTGAATCCTGGTCACCAGACTTTTCTGTAAGCCCCTTTACCTAATGAGCCTTCTTGAAAGCCCTACCTTGTTTGTTGAAACAAACTTTCTCATTGAACTGGAGCTTGTCAAATAGATTAAGCTGGCTGGCCACTGAGATCCAGGAATCTGCCTGCTTCTTACACCCCAGTGTAGGGTTATACACGTACATCATCACCCCTGAGAGCTTGGTTTAATGTCAGTTCTTGAGATTGAACTCAGATTCTTATCTTGTGTAATAATCACTTTATTGACTAAGCTGCCTCTTCAGACACCTATGACAACTCTCAATCTTTTTAAAAAATGATTTTAATTGTTATTGTGTGTGTATGATGAGAATGGAATGGGGCTCATGAGCCTTGTAGTCTGTCTGGAGGTGAGAAGACAACCTTTGTGCTGTCTGTTCCCTTCTTCTTTACTTGGGTTCCAGAGATTAAACTCATGATGCCTGTGGGGCAGTGATTTACCTGCTTATTAGCTGTGTTGCGTGCCCAGTCTGTGTGGAAAGAAACTACCTTTGAGCTGTGAGGGAGGTGAGTGGCATTAGAATCTCATTCAGCCTCAGCACTGATGTCTCTGGGTTTACACCCCAACTAACCTCCTAACTGCAGAAAGGTCCATTTTTGTCTCCAAGGTAGTTCTGTCATCTCTAAGATGGAGACTGAACTACTCGGGCTAGAGACCCTCTAGGATGTTTGTTTCTCTAAGGATGTGTGCATCTGACTTGGTCATTAACCTCAAACTAGAACAGCCACAGCCACATCTTCAGAAACACCTTGAACACCAGATATGCCTCCTTAATGCCGGTGGTAAATGCATACCAACAAGGACAGAGGTTAGGGACTGTGGGCTGTTCTGAGGGAACAGCCTCACTTTGATCCTCAGGCTTAGAACCTATGTAAAAAAATACCTCTGAAGAAGCTGGATCCTGGCTGTGCCTGGGTTTGATCCTTTCCTTGTGTCCTGTGATGGTCTGTCTTTTTATGTTTTTCTAGGAGGAACAAATTACTCAAATAGAGTCCAGAGACCGTTTTCTCTTGGAAGGCACACCTGCTGGTTCCAGTGATGTTTGTTGTACATGAGATTGCTTGGGGCCTGGGAGGAAAACTTCTCTTATATATATAAAGAGAAGGCTGTATTTTGTTCAGCCATTAGTCACCAGGTCCAGTGATGATGGCTAGGGTTATCTTGGGGTATCATGGAACCTTATGTGCAGTCTACAGTTAGAAAGCACAGACATACCCCGGAGCCATCCCCAACCCCTAGATAGTTGGAGTGACCCAAACTATCCAAACTCTTGTTCAGCTCTAACTCTATCCCAGATGAGGGAGAGAGAGTGGGGAGAGAGAGAGTGCTTCCTGTGGGGCCAGATGTAGACCAGTTACCATGTGCTGGTTTGTATCTCACCTTGGCCATTAAATTACGTTTCTGGAATTTTTTTTTGGTATGAATAGGCCTGTTCATAGGTGGTGAAATTGATAATTACATCATTGAAATTATCTGTTTGAGATTCCACATTCAGTGTGGAATTTAAACCCAGATATTTCTAATTCCAAATTCTTTCTACTAGATAATGTAACCTAACATCTTATGCACACCCTGACATTCCAAGCCAGTGTGTGAGAGCTTTTTGGTCTCTGTAGATGTGACACAAACTACAGTCATCTGGGAAGAAAGCACCTGTGGTCATTTCTATGGGGGTATTTTCTTGATTGTGAAGATATAGGAGTGCCCAGCCCACTGTGGGTGGAACTTTTCTTAGGAAGGTGTGCCTAGGCTGTGTAAGAAAGGCAAGTGTTCCTTACTAGAGAAGAGAGGCATCAGTAAACAGTGTAACTCTGAGGTCTCTCCTTCAATTCCTTCCCCTAGGTTTCTGCCTGGCTTCCCTCTATGACGGACTGTAACCTGTAACTCGTAAGTCACTTAAAGACTTTCCTCCCCAAGTTGCTTTTGGTCAGTGTTTTACCACACTACCACAAGTAACAATAGTCAGTCCTGGCGAATGCCAGGTTGCCTAGGGTTTCTGAGCAAGCCTTCTCTCATGGGCAGGAAACTGGGGTTTTCTTGAATACCTGTGGACTTTGCTAGAAGCAGAACATCTCAGAATTTGGGGAGTGGAGAGATAATTCCTTTTCTGTGCTTGAAGAACTCCATGCAGTTCACACCCTGAGTGGCATAGCAGGTTAGCCAGGGCTCAGAGAAAACAGGGAGGTCTTCATTTGTCTGTGCATGAGACCTTTTCCCTGTCCTCAGCCACGTCTTCATCTCATGTCTCATTCTGCATTTCCGCATTGGAGAATCATCTGTCTCCTTGGTTTCAAGTCTCATGAGTGATGTTATGTCTCCTAAACCCATGTCTGAGCTAAATCTTTCTCCTGAGTTTGGTGCCTGCATATACAACCATTTTGTATGTTTTGGTGAACGTCCCTCGGACTCTTCAACTTCAGCTGGGCCAGTGAGGTGCTCCTCATCTTAACAGTTTCCCTCTTAAGTTTCTTTTAATCAACATTTGTATTGATTCTTTGTGAACTTCAACATCTTGTACCCCAGTCTTATTCATTTCCTTATCCCTCCGTATCCTCCCTCTGCCCTTGCAATCTCCCCCATAAAACAAAACAAAACAAAGCAGAACAAACAAAAACATCTTGCTGTGGGAGCTATAATGTATCCCACAGTATACCCTTCTGCCCGAAAAGCTTTACTTGCAAATGTTCTTTGCTATGAGTCATTGGTCTGGTTTGAGGCCTCTGGCTTCTGCTACACCATCAATACTGGACCCTCACGGGAACTCTCTGATATCCTGTTGCTGCTCTCTCTATATATATAGCAGAGACCCTAAAGCCTTGGATCTGCGGACTGGCTCCTTCCTATACCCCAGCAGTTCATAGATGGGGGAGATGTTGGAGTCGGCTAACTCTAAGTCCTGACTCTGGTGGTGCTGAGCTGGTCTATGCCAGCTCTCCTGGGCTTCAACAGCAGGAGCACCTCTCCAGTTTTGCCCAGAAAGGGATGAGTCTAGCTCTCCTGATGGCCGTAGTTGGCAAGCGGTGAGACTACATCTCCTACCCTCCTAAATTTCTTACTCCAGAAAGTGACTCCCCACCCATTGACACACCAACATCAGAATTCCTGGTGCCATCTTGGTCTCTTCTTTGCCTAAGAACTGCTGTCCTGGACTCTTGTGTCTCTCCAGCACGTCTTTCTCTCACTGCCTCCATTCTCAGATGCTTCACTAGGATTGTGTCATCTGGAATACTACTTCCCCTACTCCACCCCTACCTATCCATGCTCTGCCAAATTGAAACACTTCACTCATTACCTGGAGATCCCTTGGGTTCCCTTGGCCTTCAGAATAAAGTTCAAACTCTGCAGTGGCTTTGGGATTGCTGTCTGGCACATGACCCAGGTTTCAATACCACTACTCTGTACCTTATTACAAATGTGACCTTGAACAAGCCATGAAACCTCTCTAATTCGGTTCCTTATCTTTAATGTGGAGCTAATAACACTGACACTGTAGATCTTGTGAACATTGCCTCAAATGAGAGTAATAAATGCAACCCATTAGGCTAGTGCCTGGTGTATAATAAACAAGTTTTGAGTGGTAGCCATCCTAAAATGGCAGCATCCTAAAGTGTTACTGTGACTTAATGATGAGACATAAGAAGTCTCATGATGTTCAGACTTCTCCTTAATGGAGCTCTCATGAACTCCAAAATGGGGGAAAAGGAGTTAATTTCATCTTACAGTTCCTTACCGTCACAGATCGTCATTGTGAGGTAGTCAAGGCAGGACTTTGGATCTTCACAACACATCCACAGTCAAGGATAGAGAGAAATGAATGAATTCATAATGGCTTGCTTGCTGAATTCACTCTTACTCAGGACCCACTGCCTAGGGAATGGTGCCACCCACACTGGGCTGGGTCATCTCACACTAATAACGTCAATGGAGACAGTCCCCTATAGACATGTCCACAGGCCAATCCAGTATAGATGATGCTTCATAGAAACTCTCTCCTCAGGTGATTCTAGATTGTGTCAAGTTGACAATTACAGTTAACCATCACAGGCAGTAAGCGTCAAGGGCTGTCTGTTTTTGGCACTTTATACAGAGATATAACAGTATGTGTAAGGATCATTGAGAAGCGATTAGTGATAATGAATGTGGATGTCCTGTTATTGATAGATAAAGACTAAGACAGGAGGATCAGTGCTGGGTAGGAGGAGCCCTGTTGTTCTTCCTAGAATCCTGTTCAAAATGATCTCTGAACAGCCATGACTTCAAGGGCTTCTTATACTGTAGCATGGTAACTTTAATATCCCCTGGTATCATAATCCATTGTACAGTTTATTATATATAATTAGTTCCAATGAGTGTTTGTTATTTCCTTCACAGGTCTGTGGACTTCATCATTATCTACAAATATCTGTATTTTCTTTACAAAAGGCAGAGCTTAAAAAAAAAGTTCCAGTTACTGAGACATACAGATACCCGGAGGGGAAGGTGCTATGTGACATTTGTTAAGAAATCCCTGATTGACTCTCTGCCCTCACATCTTGTGCCTATTACAAATGCTGTTTGAAGTTTTTCAATTGTTTCCTGGCTGATTCTAGGGAGAAAGAGACTCTTTTTTTTTTTTAAATTCTGAACTGGAACAGCTAAGCCAGGAAGTCATAGGTGATGATGATGACTGTGCCCCGGGGTCCCTTGTGAGGTATGGCTGCTGGGATATGGGCTAAAAATGAGTAAGCTCAGGCATGAAGTAGATAAGAACTTCTTATCCTTAGGGGTCAGTGGTGGTGACCCCATCCTTCCTGGAGTTCTCTCACAGGTATGTTCTTAGTGGATGCTAAGACTTTGCTTCATTTGTGGCTATGTGTGGCTGAATCTAGGGCTATAGAGGAAGCAACGACCCTCGGGTTCCTGCACCAAGCAGGCTACCATGCAGGCCCTTCATTTATTCACAGAACCATGGTGAGAGGCATCATGGGGATTAGGAGAGCTGGCAGAGAAAACTCTTAACAGCACCATTAAAAAAGATTTATTTTAGTTTTTACTTATATGCACATGTCTGTGTGCATTCACACTCATTTAAGCGCCCCAGAGGCCTGAAGGGGGCATGCAGTTCCCCAAGAGCTGGAGTCACAGGTAGTTAGGAGTCACCCAGCATGGGTGCTGGGAACCAAATGCCTGTCCTGTCCTGCTCTGGCAAGAGCAGTAAGTGCTCTTAGCTACCTAGTCATCTCTCTAGCCCCAGGAATGCCACTGTTGACACAATAGTGCCCGTTTACTTTTCTTTGTTTGTTTCTTCCTTGGCATCCCAGACTAGGAAGAGAGGACTCTGTGAACGCCATTCTGCTGGGAGTGTCTAGGAACACAAGCTCCTCTTGGCTGAGCACGTGTGCTTCCAGGAACACAGCCATTTTGAGACGTAGATTCCAATGTGAGAACCTACCATTCTGCCTCTAGTTAAAGAGGAAGGAAGGAAAGAAGGAAGGAAGGACAGATGGACAGATGGAAGGAATCCATCACCAAGAGGACAGATTTCCAGTTCTGAGTGAAGTCTGCCCTTCTAGAAAGCCTGGCGGGCAGGCCTTTGCTATGGAACTAGGGTTCCTTGTTAGGGTTTGCACACCCAGCCTTCATTGCCAGGTTCCATAACAAGGCAGAAGAGCTCACTGTAAAAGGTTTAAATGCATTTTTTTTCCTTTTACAAAGATAGACAAGTTAGGGGGTCTGGCATATTCTTTATTCTGTGATTCTCAAGAACAAAGATAGATGTGAAGAAAGATTCTATTTTTGTACCTTGGAAGCACTTGCTTTAGGTCAGAAAAATAGCCAGTCAGGGTGTTTAGTCCTGTCCATACAACTTGGAGCAGGCCTCTCTTCTTTTTTGTGCTTTTAAAAAAAATTAATTGGGTAACTGAGCAGGTAGGGAGAAAGGAGGTTGCAGGAGGCGTAGGAGCTTGCCTGACTACAAAGGGATTACGAATGTGGGACTCCTAAGGCAATGGGAAAGGCAAACAAGCCTCTGGGTCCAAGACAGCTCTGTCCAAACCCTGCTCCACCCCTCGCTTTCTGCAGGAGCCTGAGCAAGGAGTGCAAGGTGTCTGAGTTTTGCATTCTCTCAACTATGTAATGGAGATCATCGAAACTGCCTTACATGTTAGGATACTTCAGTGTTAGCCAGTCCCTGACACAGCAACAAGGTATCTGATAATGAGTGGACACACAATGTATGATTTTTTAAATTTTATTTTATTTTCTAAGTTTTTTTTATTTACATTCAAAATCATTTCCCCTTTCCCGTTTATGATTAAACCAACCCCCGGAGCACACATGGAGACTGTTCAAGGGAAGCAACACCGCTAAGAACACAGCTCACAAAGAACCCTAGGCTGGTAAGCTGAGATCCGCTCAGGTTAATGATGGAAAGATAAGCCCCAGAAGAAGAAAAAGCATTTTGTTCTTATTATATATATTTCTATGTTAAGAGTTTTGAGTTACCTTAAATCACATATATGGACAAAATAAGAAATAAACTTTTTAAGAGGCTCACAAAGTCTTGGAGAGCAGGCACTAAATTACTTGAGCTAATGTGGTTAATGGAGTTATAGGGCTGAGTTTGGAGGTCCGTGGCAAACAGGCCTAGAGGGAGAGGAAGGGGTTAAATAGCACCCAGCACCTGAGAGAATCTTCTGTGTTGTTCACAAAGGAAGTCATCACAAACTACTAAGGAGTCAATGGCACTGGCCTACCGCCTACCCCAGAGGGCGGATGAAGAGCAGCTTCCACAGTCTTTACAATCACCTAAGTGTCATTTAGTTTGTGGCTATTGAGCCTCCATGAAGAAACTCAGTCCATCATGGTGGTGGACTGGTTGGTTTGATATCAGAAGATGTAGGCTTTCTGAGTCTGGCTTCTTTCACGTAACCTAATGAACCCAAGCTCCATTCATTTCTCTGCCAATGCCAGGGTTTTTTTCTTTATGACCAAATAAAATTCCAGTGAAGCACATTTTCTTTATCTACTTGTCTGCTGATGGATATCTAGGACATCTTAATCATTATGAGAGCATAGCAATAAACACAGTGTGTTAACTTGAAAAGTTTTTTTTTTTAAAAGTGACTCCATGTTAACTACTTTCTGATGGCGTGAATTTGTGACTGGACATTCATTCGCCGCATTTTCTCCCTCCCGTCCCATGGTTTGCTTGGAGCCTGGTGCTGAATAGACCATTCATAAGTTGGATCAGATTCATTCTTCTTCCATTAACAGAGTGTAACTTCATGTGGATTTTCTAGGAGAATATAAGCCAAAGAGCTGATTCAGTTTTTTTCAGACCATCTGGTGTTTAGTTCCATATTTATTAATCCTTGAAAGGCCCCAGGGAGATAGTTCTGGAACATAGATGTAAGCATGCCTTTCCATGTCCTTTAACTATGTACAAACTGAAGCACGAGACTTTGGCTGGTGGAGCGATTTGAATGGGAAATGTCCCCTCTAGGCCCATGTATTTAGATCCTTGGTCTCCAGGGAGTGACTGTTTGAGGTGGCTACAAAACCTGTGGGAGGAGTTCTGTTCAGGAAATTCTCCCCTGTGCCCATATGTTCAAGGTTCTTCCCTAGTTTCCCTTCTATTAGTTTCAGTGTGTCTGGTTTTATGTGGAGATCTTTGATCCACTTAGAATTGAGCTTAGTGCAAGGAGATAAGGATGGGTCAATTTGCATTCTTCTGCATGTTGACCTCCAGCTGAGCCAGCACCATTTGTTGAAAAGGCTATCTTTTTTCCACTGGATGGTTTTAGCTCCTTTGTCAAAGATCAAGTGACCATAGGAGTGTGGATTCATTTCTGGGTCTTCAATTCTGTTCCATTGATCTACATGTCTGTTACTGTACCAATACCATGCAGTTTTTAACACTATTGCTCTGTAGTACAGCTTGAGGTCCGGGATACTGATTCCCCCAGAGGTTCTTTTACTCTTGAGAATAGTTTTAGCTATTCTGGGTTTTCTGTTATTCCAGATGAATTTTTGAATTGCTCTTTCTAACTCTATGAAGAATTGAGTTGGGATTTTGATGGGGATTGCATTGAATCTGTGTATTACTTTTGGTAAGATGCTCATTTTTACTATATTAATCCTGCCAATCCATGAGCATGGCAGATTTTTCCATCTTCCGAGGTCTTCTTCAATTTCTTTCTTCAGAGACTTGAAGTTCTTGTCATACAGATCTTTCACTTGTTTGGTTAGCGTCACGCCAAGATACTTAATATGGTTTGTGGCTATCGTAAAGGGTATTATTTCTCTTACTTCTTTCTCAGCCTGCTTATCCTTTGAGTATAGGAAGGCTTCTGACTTGCTTGAGTTGATTTTATATCCGGCCACTTTGCTGAAGTCGTTTATCAGCTGTAGGAGTTCTCTGGTGGAGTTCTTTGGGTCGCTTATGTATACTATCATATCGTCTGCAAATAGTGATAGTTTGACTTCTTCCTTTCCAATTTGTATCCCTTTGACCTCTTTTTCTTGTCTAATTGCTCTAGCTAGAACTTCAAGTACTATATTATACTCTAAGATCAAGAATAGACAAATGGGACCTCATTAAATTACAAAGTTTTTGCAAGGCAAAAGACACCGTCAAAAAGACAAAGCGGCAACCAACTAACTGGGAAATGATCTTTACCAACCTTACATCCGACAGAGGGCTAATATCCAAGATATACAAAGAACTCAAGAAGTTAAACTCCAGAGAGGCAAGTAACCCTATTAAAAAATGGGGTACAGAGCTCCACAAAGAGTTCTCACCTGAAGAATATCTAATGGCTGAGAAGCACCTAAAGAGATGTTCATCATCCTTAGTCATTAGGGAAATGCAAATCAAAACAACCCTGAGATTCCATCTCACACCAGTCAGGATGGCTAAGATCAAAAACACAGGAGACAGCAGTTGTTGGCGAGGATGTGGAGAAAGAGGAACACTCCTCCACTGCTGGTGGAATTGCAGGCTGGTACAACCACTCTGGAAAGCAGTCTGGCGGCTCCTCAGAAAACTGGGCATGACACTTCCGGAGGATCCGGCTATACCACTCCTGGGCATATACCCAGAGACTTTACCTGCATGCAATAAGGACACATGCTCCACTATATTCATAGCAGCCTTATTTATAATAGCCAGAAGCTGGAAAGAACCCAGATGTCCCTCAACGGAGGAATGGATTCAGAAGATGTGGTATATTTACACAATGGAATACTACTCTGCAATTAAAAACAATGAATTCACGAAATTCCTAGGCAAATGGTCAGAACTTGAAAATATCATCCTTAGTGAGGTAACCCAATCACAAAAGATCACACATGGTATGAAGTCACTGATAAGGGGATATTGACCCAGAATCTCAGAATACCCTAGACACAATCAGCATATCAATAGATTTCTAAAAAGATGGAAGGAGAGACCCCTGGTCCTGGAAAGACTGGATGTAGGGGAACGCCAGGACAGAGTAATGAGAGGGGGTTGAACGGAGAAAAGAGGGAGGGAAGGGGGCTTATGGGACTTTCGGGGAGGGAGGAAACGGGAAAGGGGAAGTGATTTGGAATGTAAATTAAAAAAATAAAATAAAATTAAATTAAAAAAAAAAAACCTGTGGGAGGTAGATTCTTATTGGAGAAAGTACATCCATCACTGGGGTGGGCTTGGAGAGCTGATAGCTTTGTTCCACTTCCTGTACCCTTTCTTATTCCTGAATGTGGATGAAAATATGATCATCCAACTTCCTGTCCCTGCTGCCATGCTTTCCCTGAAATGGTAAGCCAGAACAAAGTCTTTCTTCTTTAAGGTGCTTCTGTCAGTGTATCTTAGCACAACAAAATGTAACTTACACAGCTGGGCACCTACAGCTACTCTGTTACCTTTACCTATCTCTGCCCAGCAAACTGTCTGAGTTCTTGGCATCTTACGCTATTGACTGTCCCTGCGCACACAGTGAGTTTGCATAGGCTTCTCCTTCTGCTTGGAGCATCCTTTTTCTTGCCTTCATGGTCATCTTGGCACACATACTCATTCATTCTTTGCGATTATTCAAAAAGCACCATGCCTGTTACAGATCCCCAACTACCCAGAGTTAGTCTCCCCTCCATGGATATTGTAGGTAAGTCTTCCTTTGCAACCTACTCCCTTGCTTTCAAGGCAGAGTTGATATCTGGTTATGTGAGGTTTTCTTTTAGTGCCTTGATTGACATTGGCTGGTTTCTCCACCATATCTGATAATTTCTGTCTTGACTTTCCTGAAACTCTACCCCCTGTACTGCCTCTGTGGCACTTTGTCCTTCTCTATCTTGGGACCCTTGACATCCAGGAATGTAGAGACGTGGTCTATTTCAACTTGTCATGACCAGTTCCTGATAACCTGCTCATAGCCTGTTATCAAAGATTAAATTAATGTACTGAAGGAAGGAGCATCACATAGCCTTTATATAAAGAGTAGAGACTAATCTTAATCACTGAGATATCTTTCCAGCCCCTTGCCCTTCATTAAAAAAAAAACTCAAACTAAAATTCACAAAAACCTTAACAATTTTAAAATAAATAATTTATAATTCATAGTATTTTTTGTCTTTCTCTCAAATCCCCACCTATATCTGGTTCTAATGATATTAGATCTATATGATGATAAGCATCTATATGATGCTTCTTCAATGGACCCTGGAAATAAACAATTGCCTTGTGTTTAGAATTCACATTAAATTAATGTGTGTGTGTGTATGTGTGTGTGTGTGTGTGTGTGTGTGTGTGTGTGTGTGATTAAACACTAGACCAGATTGGAAGGCAAGAAGGAGAGTCTGGGAGGGCATGCGCTGATGGCATGATCCAGATGGCAAATAGGTGGTTATTAAAAACTCCAGGTAAACAAGCCAAGGATGAGATTAAGATGGAGTCCAAGAGGAAGACGAAAATGGGTGAGGTCGGGAGGTAGTAGAAGAAAATAGGTTTTCTATCTCCTAAAGGAAGAAATGGAGATGGAAAGAAAGAAGGAGTCAAAGAAGTCAGGGCTGAATCTCAGAGAAGAATGCAGCGAGTCAGGCCAAGGGGACCAGCTTCCCCAAGGTGCTTCTGTTGAAGATAAGAGGATGCTTGGAGCTCAGGGGTTTGCACAGCTGCAGCCACCCTGCAAGCAGACTGCCCTCCCTGCACACAGGCTTCCTCTCCACACACAAGGCCCCCCTCCCAGAACACAGGCCTCCCCAGGCAAGGATCTGTAGGATGTGATGCTCTTTGTTTATTCAAAACAAGTGGTTTTTAGAATTTACAGAAACACTGAACACAAAAGTCACACTTCCAAAATAGAATTCAGACGTTAATACTGCAGGATTCAAAATAGAAATGAAGAGTGTCTCTTCTCCTCTCCTCCGGCCCCATTCCTGCTTTCCAAGGGTAGGTGGTTTGTCTAATTGTTATATGCGCTGTCATGTATTTTGAGCACATATTTGGATACACACAGACACTCACATGACGGCTTCTTGATAATCTTATATAAAAATGTTATGTCACCGACATTCTCTTAGGCCCCTTTTTTCTCACTCTGTAATATATCACAGCATCTTTTGCATTCTTAGCTTTTCTCCTGGATATTTCTAAGAGTGATGATAGCCCATTAAAGCCTCACATGGTGGGTGACTACTAAGGAATCTTCACATTTGAAGAGAGCTTTTTATTCCCTATCTTCCCCAGTCTGTCCGCCTCAGCGAACCAGAAATTCAAGATTTATGTTACTAATTATTATTTTTTAAATAAAAATTTTAAGGGCAAAGCTTTCCTAGGAATATTATACACGGTAATTGTGTTTACTGATCGTCTCCACTCCTGAACAGCAATTCACCGAATAAAACTCAAGTAATTAGAAGAATAAGCCCAGGTTAATTAAAATACTGGGTAACATTTGGGCGAGAATAAAATCCACTTTGGAGATTTTCCAGAAGCAAATTGTTTTGTAGGCACTTAATTCTCCCAGGGAGATGTGAGGACAGGAGAAGAGACTGGGCTCTAATCGGCGTTGGTCTGCTTTGGATCACACCCTGCACATTCCTCTCCTCTGGCTCCATCACCAGCTTACACCAGCTTTAGAGACATGGCTTCGGCCGCTGGAAGACTAACACAGCAGTCGCTTAGGCCTAATCTTGGGTCCTATTCTTGTGCTACTATTGTCCATGCCGCTTGCCTTAAGGGCTACAGGCTGGGTAATTAAAGCAATTAATCAAGCTCCCAAGAACTTTGGATGTTGCCCGGAGTTGTTCCTTTTTTCCTGTCCCCTTTCCTCAGACTAGTGCAGGAGGCTTGCTTTCCTGAAAGAGTTCTAGCTCCATCCTTGGCCAATGTATTGAGCACACTGGGAACAGTCCGTCCTGTAGCCATCCAGGACTCATGTGAGCTCTGATAGTGGACCATGAAGGTCACCCTTCTGTGCCTTCAGGTTGGGTGATCCTCCCTTCTGTCATGCATTGGGAATCCAGCACTCTACTGTTCTCCTCCTTCTTCCTTCTAGGGCACATACTTCTACCTCCCGGCCCCTGCCATCTCTTCCTTTCTTTAACAAAGCTTATCTCTGGGAAGAGATGGAAACCTCTCCATTGCCTGGGATGCTGGGTTCTGGACCACCTGCTGCAAGCTAGTCAGCTCGATCAGCTGGATAGCTTTCACTTCCAGGTAGACTGAGAGGAGGGCTGGGCACCAAATCCAAGTCCTCTTCTGCCCCCAGCTTCCCAGGGCATTCAGAATTGATGATAGGAGATCCTGCTGCTGCCTCATTCGGGCTACGCACTACACCCACACCTGCACAGCCAACAGGTTTTCTAGAGGCATAGCCTCAGCTCCTGCCCCCTGAGCAGCAGGTTTTGTTTCTCATTACTTTAATTAATGGAGTAAATAAATATAGCAGGGTGCCTGGCTGACAGAATAACTTGTTTTCATTTCCTCCCTTTGCTCCAGCACGGATTCCCTGCAATCCCCCTTAGGAAGGCAAATGACCTCCAAGGCCCTAGGGGAGCCCGTGTAGCAGGTATGCCAGAGAGAAGAAACTTGATGACTTCCCTTTGCTGAGAGTGGTTGGGGGACCAGTGTTCTGAGTGGGAAAAGTAGGCATAGGAAGACCTTTTAGTTTTGTAGTTTGAAAGGGAGAAAAGATGCCAGTGGGGTTTTTTTTTTGTATGTTTTGTTCTGTTCTATTTTGTTTTGTTTTTCATGGGAACTGATCTCCATGGATAAAACATAGCATAGATCCATTAAGAATAGTCTCAGGGACAAGTCCAAGTCCCAGGGAAAGAGAAATTTGGAGAAAGCTTATGGGGAGGATTGCTATGGTTGGGCATTTAAAAGTACAATCTTAGAGCTGCTGAGGCGGTTAGTGGGTAAAAGTACAGCCTGAGAACTGGTATTCGATTCCTGGAAACCATGCATGTACACATGCATGAAGCTACCTGCAGAGTCCAGAAGACATCAGATCCACTGGAGCTGGGCTTGCAGGCCATTGTGAGTCACCTCATAATGGACCTGGGACCTGAACTCAGGTGGGTCCTTTGGAAGAGCAGCAAGAACACTTAACCTCTGACCTCTCTAGCCCCTCCCTCTTTGTGTGGTTCTTTGCATGTGGTTGTTGTAGACCTAGTGTGTGTGTTTAGTATAGCTCTGAGTGTGTGGTCACTGTAGACCTAGTGTGTGATCACTGTAGCTCTTAGGATGGCCACCACCATCCTCATATTTTACAGAGGGACTCACTGAGATCCAGGAAAGGTGGTGGAAGTTAGGAAGGATACACCTAGCCTCACAGAGACTTGATGTGCCAGGGTTGGGGGATCCCAACCCACTCAGAGGAGAAAGGGAGGAGGAAGAGGTGAAGGATTGTGGGAGGGGTGACTGGGAGTGGGCTGGTGAGCAGGATGTAAAGTGAATAAGTAAAAAGAAAAAAACAAAAAAGAAGGAAAGAAAACAAATCACCTACTAATTCAGTCTAAGAGTTGACTGGATTTATGAAATATGTGCTTTCAGGGTGGGGACCTTCTCTTAGTAGCAGAGGGTTTGCCTAATATGAAAGAGGCTCTGGGTTCAGTTGTTTGTATTGAAAAGGAAGGAAGGAATGAGTGAGGAAGGGAAGGGAAGGAATAAAGAAAATAATTTGCTCTCACATATAGAAACCTTAAATCATGATGTATCTGTACTCTCCACTATAAACATGCATTTCTTCCCCTTTCTCTTCCTGGAAAGATTTCTCTTCTGAAGCTCAAGGCTTCCTCTCCTGAAATCCTTCACCAGGGATTGAACCCATGGTCTTATGCATACTAGGCGATTGCTTTACCACCAAGCTACATCCTCGACCCCCTTTATCTTCTTATCAGCAGGTTTGTGTTTGTCTGCCTGTGTTATCGCCTAGCACAAGGCAGGCACAATAAATACTAGTCGGATGAACACACACATCATTTATACAGAAAATATTCTGCATTTAATAAATGCACCATTCATTTCTGTTATGGAGTTACAAGAACTCAGATCAGAGATGAAGGAGCTATCTAAATTCTTAAGCTCATTTTTTACAGATATGAAATCTGAAGCACAGAAGGGGAATCAATTTACTCAATCGAGGATGTACAGCCTATCTGTGCCAGAATTAAAACCTGAAAAGCAAGCCTCTGTCAAAACAGAAACAAAACCCTACTTACTGCTCCTGTACCATAGTTTAAAATATTTATCATTTAACTGCATTAAAATATATACTCCTATAGGAGTCCTTTGGGCACAAACAGGATTAATGTATCTCTTTGCGTGTTTTCCATTGTTGTAACAAAATACCTGGGGCTGGATCATTTATAAAGAAAATAGGTTTGTTTTGACTCGCATCCTGTTCTGAAAGGTCCAAGAGCAAAGTGCTACTTTTGCTTAGCTTCTGTTAGGAGCCTTATACTGCTTCATCTCCTGAAGAAAGTGGGAGGCTGATGGGTTTGTACAAAAGAGCAGGCATGCAGGGGGTGATGACAGCTGAATCCAACGGACTTGCTTCTTGCCAACAGGATCTCTCAGTGAATAACCAGGTTCCTATGGGACATCAGATCAGAGCTCACTCCCCTTGGAAAGGTATTACTCCTTCTTAATGATCAAATCCCCTCTTTTAAACTTTTATGTATTCTGGGGCTAGAGAGATGGCTCAGTAGGTAAGAGGGCTTGCTGCTCTTGCAGAGGACTCAATGTTGGTTCCCAACACCTACTCAGGGTGACTGACAATGGACTCAGTAACTCCAGCTCCAGACATTCTGATGCCCTCTTCTGGCTTGGTGGGTATATGAACTCACGTGCACAAGTGTATTTATTTTAATCATCCTTTGAAGACCGTACCACCTCTCAATGTGATTACATTGGGAGTTGCTATGGTTTTGCTGAATGTCACCCAAAGGTTTACCTGGTAAAGTCTGGTTCACAACCTGCAGCATTGTTAGGAGCTGATAAAGCCTTTAAGAGGTGAGGCCTAGAAGAAGGTCTTTCAGGTGTAGGGAGTGTGCACTCAATAAAGATTTATTGGTTTTCCTCTCAGTCTTTTTCATGTCCTGCAGTAAGGTAGATGGGTTTTCCCTGCCTCACACTCTTCAGCATGATGCATTATTTCCCCACAGTTCGGAAGCCAAAGGTCAAGTGGCCACCAACAAAAAATTCCAGGACCGTGAGCCAAAATAAACCTTTCTTCCCTCTCAACGGATTATCTGAGCTCTTCTTTACAGTAGCAGAAAATGGATCTACACAGGAGTCGAACTTCAACATGAGTTTTGTTGAAAACTAATCATATCTAAATCATAAAAACTGCTCCTAGCATCATTGTTTTATTATTATTATTATTATTATTATTATTATTATTATTATTATTATTATTATTATTATATTTCTTCCTTAAAGGAGCACCTTTGCTTCTTGGTGTAGATAAGACTCAGATGTAGCCATATCTCAGCCCTTAGGGAAAGTAGGCTATAAACACTCTCTATTAAACATTGGATAACAAATGAGTTGTTTCAAGGGAAAAAAGATATATACAGAGATTTCCTTCTGTATTTTCTTTTTGCTGGGTTTACAGCCCCCGTCATGAGCAGTGTGATGTCAGCCTAACTAGGGTGGTTCAGTGTCTTGTCCTGCAGGCTATCATCTGGCCAGGCACTTCACAGTTATGGAAATTAAACAGTGGGGATGGTGGGGACAGCACTGGGTCTCAATCTACTCAAGGCATCATGGTTTTTTCTGCCCTGTCTGGAAACTGGAAAGACTCCCGTAAGGACCCCCACCTCTGGCTTCTCCCTCATAGAGACAGAACAGACGAGTCAGCCAACAGCAGTTAGAATTAGCCCTCTCTTGAGACTCTGTTGTTGAGGGCTTGGGGGGTGGTGGTGGAGGAGGTGGGGTTGTTTTCATTTCTATCCCTAACATCCCATCTATGAACTTCAGATCTCAGAGATCAGAGCCTGTGGCAGGTTGAAAGTGGGGCAAAGACAGCTCTGTGTGTGGGTGAGAAATACGTCTGAGTCACCCCACTCTGCCTCCCAAGTGACAGTGGAAAATGCCGGTGGGAAATCAGAGCCAAATATTTTCAGAGTTCAGCCCAAACGACAGATCTGTTGTTTTCCCTAAAGTAACAGGGAAGGTGAATTTGTGATTCGTGCCAATTTGCTGCCGTGAGCCTCTATTAGGCACCTGCTGAGTGCACAGCGTGTTGAGTATTATGACCCAAGAGGATCAGAAGTCTTGACCCTCACTCTCAATGAACTTGCCAACTCATATAACTGCTCTACCACTCGCTTCTGAGAGCCTAGGTCTCATTCTACCCTGGACATCACAGCTCTCTAAGTACAGAGGGTAATAAAAGACAAGACGCAACATCTCCATACAAGAATGTCACTATCCCACAGGCTAAGAGGGGAGATAAGTAAGAGAGTTGGGGGAGCTGCCATGGTGTGCAGAGAAGAGGGACAGAGCACACTTCTCAGAGGAAGTTAATTCCTGTGTAGCCTTATGACAGGAAGAGTTAGCAAGACAGCCATGCGACAGGTGAACTCTGTAATTTTGGGAGTCACAAGTGTAGCTACTATAGAAGCTAGTTTACTATAAAGTAGAAGCTGGACTGAAGAGTCACAAGAACAGAATTCTGGAGGATAGGACACTGCAGCTCCCTCTGAGACCTCCTGAACTGATTCCCCAAACAACCGGAGAACTATTTAAATGAATAAGACAGCTGTGTGCTGTTGGCGGGAGTGCAACCAAGTGTAACTGCTTTATAAGAATGGTACATCTTTTAGAGCTAACAGTATGGCTACCCTTTGAGATGGTCTTCTTACTCCCAGGTATATGCCCAGCAGAAACAGGCTTCACATATGCTAGGCAGGTGCTCACCACTGAGCTCTAACGCAAGAATGAATGAACATGGTTTTTTATTTTGTTATGAGGTTTCACTATGATGCCCAGACTGGTCCTGAAATTACTCTGTAGCCCAGGCAGGTTCTGAATTTGTGACCTTCTTGCCTTAGTCTCTTGAATCGCTGGGCTTGCCTGCCTGAGTCACTAGGCCTGTATAGGCAAACAAGTTTTTATTTTAGTAGAAAGAAGTGTGTGTGTGTGTGTGTGTGTGTGTGTGTGAGAGAGAGAGAGAGAGAGCGGTGGGGGGGAGGAAGGAGAGAGGGAAGGAAGGGGAAAGGAGAGGGGAGGGGGGAGAGAGATGAGAGAGAGTGTGTGTGAGAGGGAGAGAGACAGAGACAGAGATATGAGGAGGAGGAAGAGGAGGAGGAGGAAGAAAAGGAAGGAAGGAAAGAAGGAAAATGCTGGCTGAATGCTGACTTCAGTCTCTGTACTAGAGGCTTTTTATCTGACACTCTGCCCATCATTTGGCAGCCACATATTGACTGACATATTAGGCCTGGCCACTGGAGATGTCATGGCAAACAAACAAACTAGACCCTGGCTTCATGGAGCTCGTGGTGCCATGAGAAAAGCTATTAAGCAGATATTCACACAAAGGCTAATTAGAGGAGTCTGTGATGATGGTTTGGGAGAAAGACAGGAAGGATGTCTGAGAGCATATCACCAGCTGCCCTAGACTAGTTCAGGATACTGAGGGAAAAGGGGAGTGATTTTAAATTGGAACCTGAAGGCTGAGTGGTTACTGGGTGAAGAGCATGGGAGAGAGTTCAATCCAGGCAGAAAGGGAAGAACACACTTGGAGGCAGGAAAGGACACAGTGTTGAGCAGCAGAAGAGTATGAAAGAATGAATGGAGATCAGCTGAAAGACAGCTAGGGATGCTGCCAGCACAAGATCCCAGAGGGCCCTGTGAATTATGGGAAGATCTTAGAAAGAAACCAGAAGAACACTGGGCAGCTGATGAAGGACTTTGAACATGGCAATGCTCTGCTAACAGTTGTGGATTTGAACTGACTTCTTCACTGAGGAGAGAGGACACGAGTGTATGTCATAAGCTAGACACCTTAGCTACTTTCTCACTGCTGTGACCAAACACCCTGGCAAAAGCAACTTAAGGGAGAAAGGGTTTATTTTGGTTTTGAGTTCCAAACAGATAACAGTTTGACATGGGAGGGAAGACATGGCAGCAGTCAGGGATGGTAGGGTAGTAGGAGCTGGAGTCTGGCTGATTAGGTTGCATTTGCGTAAAAGGAATCAGAAAGCAATACAAGGGAGTAATACAAGGAAAAAAAGCCTCAAGGCCCATTCCAGTGAGTCACTTCCTCCAAGAAGGTCCCACCTTCTAAAGGTTCCACACTCTTCCCAAACCTCATCACCACATGGGGACCAAGTGGTGAAACACTGAAGTCTATGAGGAATGTTTCACACTCTGACACTTTCAGGCAAAGAATGTGGTATGTTGTTCCAGAGACCGCAAGGGTAGTGGGGAGGAGTGAAAGGTATCTGGTAGGCTGAGGGCACAAGATCTGATGATAAAAGGTTTGTGTGAGGCAAATGGACCTATCACAAATGATGACCAGATTGTGATCCATGCAACAGAGGGGATGGTGATGTCAATGTTGCTAATGTCACACATGGCTGGAGAATAAGAGGATTGTTTGGAGGTTCATAACCTCCCGTTTCTCATTTTACTCAGAGCCTCAGAAAAGCCTTTCTTCTGCAGATAAGAAAAATGGAGTTCCAGAATGGTCAAGGAACTAGGCTTAGGTCACAAAGCGTTTTGTTGGAATCTTGGGAGAAAGGTACCTTTCTATCCAGAGATTCATGTCTGCCATCCATTACTCACGTCATAAGGGATAGGTCTATTCCAAATATGTCATCTCACTGTAGGTTTTAGAAGGGAGGTTCTATGATGTAGAGTAAGTGGCTACTTCTTTTAGAGGTCAGGGTTGAGGTCATTACCTTGGCCAGCATCTTAGTGCTACACCCAGTATGAACAGGGTTGGAACTTGGGCTGCATGGCTCCAATTTGTGCCTTTTCTTTCACTGTTGAATTTCAAAACACTGGAGAGAGATAAATTGCTTGACTGGTTATCATTGGACAATTTGCTTAACCTCTCTGAACTTAACTGCTTCACTTATAAAACAGAGGAATTGATACCCATTTCAAGGATCTGTGGGGCTCTGTGAACAGCTGTTTACTGAGTTGTTTGACATGGCACTCGATCCCATTCTTGGTTCTCACTAGATGGGAGACTGCTGCTGAGTGTGCACTTCTCAACCCAAACACCCTACTCCTTGGAGAAAAACCAGCAACTCCCAAAGCTGAAGCAAGCCTGCAGAATTGCAGACCAGCTTCCTCTCAAAGAGTTCTGTCATTCCTAAACACATCCCTCAGGGACTTCCAACAGTTTCCCTGACTCTCCCACAGTACTACAGCTAACTCAAGCATCTGGAAACTGTCTCCACCCCAATCTCAACACTACCCAGGGGTAGATCCTATTTCTTTATACCTGAAACATGGTAATGACTTTCAATTTTTTGCTGATGGGCCAAATCTTTGCCTAACCCAGGGTACATGACTCACTGTCTACATAGCAAAGCCAAGACCTCATGATCACCACCTCAATCATCTTAGCATCATCTGCGATCTCTTTCAGATTTACCTTCCAGAGCTGTGCAGCAGTCCTTCCCTCTAGCCAAAAGGCTAACAAATGTGTTACCCACAATCCTTCTATACTACATCATGTGGTTCCCTCCTTGCATACCCCTCTTTCTCTCTCTCTCTCTCTCTCTCTCTCTCTCTCTCTCTCTCTCTCTCTCTGTGTGTGTGTGTGTGTGTGTGTGTGTGTGTGTGTGTGTGTGTGTGTGTGCATGCCCAGTATAGGGCAGAAGAGGTTATTGATTTCTTGGAGCAGTCGGGAACCATCTGACATGACTGTTGTGAACTGAACTCAGGTCCTCTGGTTAAGAACAGTGTGATCTCTTAACCTCTGAGCCATCTCTTCAGTCCCAGAAGAGTTGTTCTAATCGTGAATCTGGCAGCCTTAACATACACCATGTTTTTCTTTCCTTATAAACTTTTATAAGTTCATAATATAAACTAATAAATGTTACAATATAAAGTCAAAAATTTTCAGCTTTCCACTTAAAAGAACTTCAGAGTTTTCTTTGTCATATTCAAGTTCCCAGCACACTACCTTTCCAGATTGGAATTATTGAATAAAACTGAGGTTGCTGGAACACCACACTGGGATTCTGTGACAGTATGCCTGCTGATTAAGGTAGAAATGGTAGTGTATCTAGCATGCATGCTTTATAGATTCACGTCCAGGTCAGGATGGAGCTGGGAGACATGTGATTTCCATCATTCCAGTCAGAATAATGCAGAATTAAAACTTAAAAATTATCCACATCTGAAAATTTCCATTTACTGTGTTCAGACCATGAATGACCACAGGTAGCAGAAACAGACAGGAATATCACAGGGAAGAGAGAGTAGTTGCTGTGTCGCAATTCAGCCCTCAAACAGTGATATCATCCTCATAGCCTTGGGAATACTGGTCCTTTCCAATGAATTTGTATCTCACATGCTTCTAGTATAGCATGCTTTGTACTGAGGGTAATTGTCTATTTTCATGCCATATCATTCTCCTCCACTGAGCTCCTGTAAGAATGGGCACCAGTCCCATTTATTTTGAAGCCATTTGGCTTATGCTGCTTTGCTACGGCAGCCTTATAAGATGAATGCAGAAGGTAGCAGGAGATGAGCGTGGAACTCAGGGACAGCCTCCAGAAAGGACAGAAAGGACATTTACCATGCCACAAAAGGCATCTGTTTGCTCTGGGCATGGTGAACCAGGAAGGTGGGAAGCTTGTTTCCACCAATAGGAGACTAAGTGAGTGCTGGCCTTGGTGCTGATGGGACCGCAGTGGGTTGGTGTCGGTAGTTGGGCTGCACAGAGCATCATCAGTCAAAGAAAACCAGCCTTGGTGTAGGTCTTGTCTTTTCTCCTTCCTTCTCTATTATTCCTTCTCAACTCTGTTCTCTTGATCCTCTTCTGGGATTGCCAGGATGCTGTAGATGTTGGGACCCAGCCCCGGCAACCTGCAATGCCACTGCCTCCAGTGACCAAGTTTCTATCTTGAGACACAGTCTCTCAGGAGGCACACATGAACCCTGTGAACCCCACTTTCTCTTATTCCCTCTAGGGATTCCCTCTCAACCACTCTTCTTTGCCTGCCAGTTTTTGCTTGCTTTTTCTCATGAAGGCAGAAGAACTAGGCAAAAGAGCTGAAAAGAAAACCTTTGTTTCTGCTTCATCTTTTCTTCAGAGCAGTTATGAAATTTTTAAAAATAGAAATTCAGCAAACCCTCTGATACTTACCATGGACACACACACACACACACACACACACACACACACACACACAATAATAGAGATAGTGTGGATCTAAGTATTTCCAGACACCTCTATACCATCTTGCTGGATTCCCCCCTTTTCTTGGAGCTCAGGAGGAGCTGACTGGCCAAGAGATTTCCTCATTGAAAAATAAACTTTCTTAAGAGGCAGAGAGAAAGCCCGGGATTTAAGAAAGGCAATATTTGAATAGTGGGGTAAGGAGGCTGACGAAGCAGCTGTAAGTCTGAGTCTCTTTGTTTCATTTAGGAGTGGAGTGGCAGCTAAATGTCCCTTCTTCTCTTAGAGTTTCAGCTTCGTCTTTGGTGGAATTGGGCTGCTGGGAGTCACTTTATGGGGTGTTTTGGGATCTGGGGGTGCAGAAGCGTGTAGGTGCTTGTCACAAGCAGCTTTTAGCATGGTTCATTTGTGAGCTTCTCCTTGGCTGATAGGGTCATCTGCTGAAAGGCTGCCATGTAAGCAGGGACAGATGAGCTTTGTGTGATGAGCAGAACTCAAACTACGAGGCACAACTGCTCACATCTGGAAGCAATCTCAGGAGCCATTTGGGAAACACTCACATTTTACAAATTCGATAGATACATGAGGCCCAAATTTCATGGGTAGCATGGCCAAGATGGCAAAGTTCACCACTTGATCAATGGATCTTGGTCCCCATTTATTTCCAAGTTACCACCTTTCTTTTTAGGAGTTTAATTAACAAACTCAGCAAAAGAGAACTTGAGTTCAAACCTCGGTTGTGTCCTTGGCCAATTTCCCACCCGTGACAATCCATTCAGGCTCCTGAGGTTCCTGTTTTCCCACAGTCACTGTGAGTCATCATCTTGGCCTTGCAGACTTATGGAAAGCAGAGGTGCTAAGTGTATGGCGCCGTCTAGAAGCACAATGTAGACATGATTGAACTCTCCTCTCCTCATGGGAAGAAACTGACCCCAACAGTGAGGAGAAGAAGTATGTTCTAGGAGGGGAGAAGGCACCAGATCTTTCCAGACGCACGTGTGTCCTTAGGAAGCTTACCTCTTCTTGTGACTCTCACCCCACATCTGCTAGGGATTGCTCTGTGGCCTGAGGTCAGTTGCCCCCTCCTCTCTCTCCACCCTCCTCCATGTGTGCACACACATGCTCATTTTGAGGGAAGGAACTTCTCTACAAGGCTAAGAGTCTGCTGAAGGACTCTCAGGTCTCTGCTCTATCTTGTAACCCAACTCACTCTGCATTTACATGGTTCTGGATATCTGTCCTCTGGCATGGCCGAGGGAGGATAGGCTTTGGAGAGCAGCAGTCAGGCTTTTGAGAATAGAGGCTGCAAATACTGAACCAGGCTCCACATACTGAGCCAGGCTCCACCCACAGGCACTCTTCATGAGTGAGTCTTCATGACACCTTGTGTCGACCCTTTGTAGGCAAGGAGACCGAGGCCCAGGTAGTTTCATCCTTGGGCCCGATCACGTGGCATCTAACCTGGCATGCAGGCCTTCCCCGTGGCTTAGAGCCTACTCCTTTCCCATCCTTTCTGCCCACTTGTGCTATGTCCTTCACTGTGCCACCTACCCTTGCTGCTTCTATTCCTCTTCCTAAGTTAGCATTTCATTCTCTCCAGGTATCTGGACATCTTTTTCCTCTTAAGTGTTGGCTCATAGAGATAGGCTTACAGAAGACCTGCGGACTCAACTGCCTCATGCTGTCACCAAGGATCCTGGAGCATCCACAGTTTTCTCAGCATTCAGGGACAGAAATTTGAGCTTAGTTGGTCAAAATACTAGCATTGTTTTGTCCCATTACATCCAAGTACTACACTGGGTACATTTTCTCCTGTATTCCTTTTGACAATATTGTTAAAATAGAAATTGCTATTGTCTTCATTGTCCAGATAAGAACACTAAGGCTTGGAGAAGTAAAGATGTTCATTCAAAGTGATGGAGCAACTGGAAAAGCCTCTCTTCAGTCTGTGTACCTTGGCTTCTACAGTCAGAGCCCATGAATGCTTCTAGAACCACAGCTCTCTCATAGTTACTCAGCTGGACACTGCCTTAGTTTCTTCTGAAAAACTGATTCCAAAACACCAAAAGGTGCTGAGCCCAAGGAAAGACATGCGGAAAAGGAACATTTTTATATTGCCACCTTTAGTGGTCTGCATTTCCACACAAGTTGACTCCTGGACCCCAAAGAGCCCTTGCCATGCCAGGCAGGAGCAATTCACAATTCAAGCTAGAATAGTAATAATTATTATGCAATTCCTGTGGACTAGATAACCTGCTAGACACTTTCCTCAGACAACATCGTTTGGTCCTTACACTAGCTTCTTGATGAGAAAACAGAGATTGGAGGAGGCAGATATGTATCCAGAGTCTTTGTGTGAATAGGCAGTAGAGACAGGGTCGAGCAGGTACCTCTTTTGGACAGCCGGTTCTAACTTTACCTACATATTGAGATCACCTCGATATGTAGTTTCAGGAGAATAAGCGGCCACTCGAGCACATACAGCACATCAATGCCTTTCAAAGTTCAGGTAAGCCTGGGAGACAGTTCAGTTGGGAGAGTGCTTACCTTGCAAGCATGAGCATTTGACTTCCATCCACTGAATCCAAGTTAAAACATTTTAAAAAGCACCACCATTCCCTAGTGTACTCAGTACTGGAGCACTGAGGCAGAGAGATCCCTGGTGTTCAGTAGCCAACTCATCTAGCGAAAATGATGAATCGTAGGCCACTGAGTGACCTTGTCTCTTCTAACAAGGAGGAGAGCAACAAAGGAATCACACTGAAGCTGATCTATGGCATTCACATGCACATGGGAGGGGATCCTCCCCTACACACACAAACACACACACACACACACACACACACACACACATGCACCTCCTTCTAAACTAAAGCCCATTAGGTGACTCTGGTGTACAATGTGGGTTCACATTGCACGGGCTGTGGCAGATGATCTTTATCACCCCACGGTGGTTCCCTGTGACTCTTTGTCTAAGCCCTTGATCCACCTTGCCCCTGCCTCCTTCCTCTTCCTCCTCCTCCTCCTTCCTCCCTCACTCCCTCCCTCCCTCCCTCCCAGGTCCCAGATAAGGGAGACAAGTGCCACCGTAGCTTCCCACAGAGGCTGCCAGAAGAAATGCGGCACAGGATTTGTACATGCTTCCACACCTTCTGGTCACCATAGGTTTTAGGGAGTTGGAAGGAACAGGTGAAATTAATTGTCAAGATTTATCTGACCCAATATAGATAAAGTTTCATCACTGTGCAATCAGCATAAATGGAATTCATGATGGGCTTCCGGCATTTTGTGTATTCTTGTGCTATGCCTTTGGAATACTGTGTGCCTTTTATGCTCACAGAGCACCCCTTGGTTGGGACCAGTCCCATTGCAAATGCTTAGTGGCCGCACAGGACTGGTGACTGTGAGGTTGAACAGCTCTGGTTAAGTCTCAGTCTCTATTTTTCTTCCCAAAGCTTCATCTTCACACAGGAATTGTGACACAATGCCTAGGAGAGATATTTTTTTCTCCTCCCGAATTTTTGTTGCCTTCTAGGTATCAATCTGTCTTACTACCTATATGTTCTCTTTTCAATTGCCAATGATGGATCTTTGGGGCTGGGGAGATAGCTCAGTGGGTAAGGTGTTTGCCATGAAAGTAGGAAGATTTAAGATAAATTACCCAGTACTCATATAAAACTAGGGTTCCAAGTAAAAGCAGGGTACTTCAGTGTGCCTGTAACCCCCGGACTGGGAGGCAGAGACAGGAGGATACCCTGGGACTTGCTGCCAACCAGCCTAGCCAATCTGCGAACTCCAGGCTCAGTGAGGCACCCTACCTCAAAATCTCAAATAGAGAGCAATTGATAGCAACATTGATCTCTGGCCTCTACATGTACACGTACACACACATAGTGTATACATACACACACAGACACACAGACACACACACACATCAATATTTGGTCTCTCAAATTCCTATTGTCTCCTTATGAGAGTATAGATTTTTATATCGGCTTTTAGAAGCCTGCCTTTCTGCGGTGCTGGAAAAGCTACTCCTCCAGCTTCATACTCCTTCTTCTGTTTATTTGTTTTTAAGATGAAAAATGACTTGAAAAAACTATTTGATGATATGGATTAGGAGAAATAAGAAACTGTCCATCTCTTTTTGGCCAGGTAATTTTCTAAGCAAACAGCCTCAACTGTGGAGAAGGTTTCATGCCAAGAGATGCCTATCAGGGTCTTATTTCTACTATGAAATAATTGGATACAACCCAGACATTCCGTGTTCGCGCAGCAATTACAGGGGTTGAGCCCAGTCTAGGGGGTGGGGGAGACTCACACTGTTGGTTAAGAGAATATCAGAGAATCACTGGACAGGGGACTTTTTATATTAAAATATTAAAATGTGAAAGGGAGAAGATAGAATCAAAATCGTGTGTGCAGCATTATAAGTAGACGAAAATACCTCAGCACCACGAAATGACAGCAGGAAAATTCACAAAGAAGTTTAAAGCACCACACTTGTTTTCTGGTGATTTGATGATGTGAATTTTCTTCTTCCTTCGAGAGCGAGCGCGCCTTTCTCAGTAAAATAACCCTTATTCAAATAAATAATGTTAAGTATGAAAAATAGTCAAGAAACAATTTTATTAGTTTTGCATGTTAGAAACATCATTTCACGATGCCCATAGGCTCTTGGGGGCGGGGAGCCGAGGAGGATTGTGGGTAGGAAGGCGCCTCTCCTGCCAGGGGCAGATTTGCATTTTACACACGCTGCTGCTTCCTTTCTGTCAGTTTGGAGAGTCCTTTCCTAGAGCCTGGGGCTGGGGACGCTCCTTAAACAAAAGGCGGATTTGTGAGGAACACCCTTCTTCATTGCTGTTGGCACAACAAACTCTTTCTTCAGCCTGGGGTTGCAAAATGCTGGCATTCAACATCCCCAGGAAGGAGACAGACAGGACACTGCTCAGTTGCTCTAAGTCTAAAATTAAGTGTCTCACTAGCACAATTATGTCCCAAGTCCCCTTGGCACGAGGACCCTTGTTTCAAGGTTTGAAACTTAGTCGAAGTCCTAAGGACTTCCAGAGCCTACAGATTCTAAAAGGAGGATTTGTAACTTTTCCTTATCCTAAAATAAACTCAGAGCGCAGAGCATTAGCTGAGGCACTTTATGAGAGAGGTGCTAATGTACCCACTTCATAGATATAAAACTGAGGCTCAGAAGTGAAGAAAGACACTAAAGGAGCAAAAGGCGACTGTTAGGTTCAGCTTTGGATCTTCGTGGCTCCAAAACTCATGCACTTCCCAGTTTACCTCTTCTGCTCTGTCTGTGGGAGCTACAGATGTGAAGTTGTCCATGAAGACAGAATAATCAGACTGTTGGACTGGTTCCTACTTCTTACCAGTGATCATAGCCATACATCATGTCCCAAATAGACCCCACTGATCAGTTTAGCCAAAGGGGATTTTCACATAAAGAGGATGCTAAGGCCTCATCAGAAAAGGCAAGGTGGCCAGTGGGATGCAGAAGGGTTATTCAGAATGCAAGCAACAGCCTCTCTTTTAAAGAGGAGCACCCCAACCCAAGCTCATGGTGGCTCATGTGTCATCCTCTCTGACAAGGATCCACAAAGGGTCCTGTGTATTCAGCAGGTGATGGGGGTTGCCTTCCTGGGGCAAGCGGAAGACGGATGGCAATCTCGGCGGAAGACGGAAGGAAAAGGCAGGCGAACTACAAACACACGAGCTGTCAGCGTGATTCACGAAGAAATTATGGGATAATACAGGGTAAACTATTAGGAGATAATAGTGAGTCCGGACGGACCCATCCATTGGAGAATGTGGGGCTGACGAGCCTGCCGATTATTATTTGCTAGCCCCCAAAGTCTATGAGCCAGTGTAATGTGAGCCAAGCTTGGCAGCTGGATTCAAAGGAGATAGGTCTATTATCCCCTTTTACATTAAACCGTGAGAACCCGTTGATGGGAAAATATAAATGCGAGCAGTTAGGCTAATATCAGCACTAACATCCAGGTAAAATGATAATTGCCAGACACCTAAAATCTCCAGAAATGAGATGCATTTAAACCACTAAAAGCTGAAAACAAACCCAGGTCGAAATGATGGCTATGCCATTCTAACTAGAAAGCACAGACTTGACAACAGTAATGGAGGCCAAGAGGGCTGAAATGCCTCCTGTGGGCGGGGTAACAACAGAATCCATTTAAGCTAATTCTCATAAAGAAGCGATGAGGACCCCTCCACCTGCTGCTGGCTGGGAAAGGCTGAGACTGACAGGGTCTGAGGAGCTCAGGCTATCATAGAGATCAAGTGTACATGACAAGTTTCGAGCCTCTGGGACGGGCTTCCACATCTGAGCATCTTCCAGTCCTTCCGGCTAGATCTGAAGACATTTCAGAGGGGTTGGTGGATCCACAGCATCCAGGAGAGCCTGAACTTCTGAAGGGCTGTGAAGGAAAGCAGAAGTCTCCCTACGGTTGTCATGCCGCTGCAGAGGACAAGCACATAGCAGAACCAGAGGTTGAGAACATATTGTCCAGTGTGCGCCAGTGTGATGAGGCCCAGTTGCTAGCCTCAGGAACACAAGGATGGGTGAGACTCGGTTCCCATGGAACTCACACTTTGTCCTCTGACTCCCAACCCAGACGCACAAGGCTGTACAGAAATCAGAGATGGCACCCTTTTCCAGTATAGATGTGCAGAAGGAAGGGGGATTCTTTTCCTTTATGCTTGCTGCTCACCCCGTCGTCCCACAGGGTGTGGACCTGGGTAGGATCATCCTGGAGAGTTCCAGGCCTACCTCAGGACTGTTCCGCGATGTTCCGGGGTCCTCCAGGCTCTCTGGATGGTTTCAAACATAGCACATAACCACTGCGTCTCTAAGTGAGTCACTGGTTTTGATGAATGTTCATCTCAGGCAGGAGAGGGGTCATGCTAAGCCATGCTGGAGCCTGAAGCTGCAGATGCAGGCCACAGATGCTGTCTTTGTCTAAGGCAGGTTTTGAGCATATATAGATTTCCTTTTAACATGGATTTTGATTTTTAATTTTTCTTTGTATATATTCGCTGTACCCGGTTCTGTGCTGCATAAAACCATTTTAAAAACTACATATTACATATTGTACATTGTATGTACAATGCTCCTTCCCTTACCATTTCTTTCCCCAACCTCCCATTAATCCCTTTTGTTTCCCTAGGTAATTTTACTTTTCCTTCATGTCTTACACACACATACACACACACACACACACACATGATTCGATATGTCTACAAAATCTCAGAATCAAAAATGAGAGAAAACATGATTTGTCTTTCTGAGACTAGCTTAGTTTAGCGAATATGATCATCTTCAACAGTTTCCAGTTTTTATTTATTAAGACAGGATCTAGTGTAGCCGAAACTAACCTTGAACGTACTATGTAGCTGGAGATGACCTTGAACTTCTGATCCTCCATTCCCTGCCTCCTGAGTGCCAGGATTACAGGCGTGCTCCACCCGGGCTGGTTTTACTCAGTGTCAAGGATCAAAGCCAGGGCTCCGTTTACACCAGGGAAGCACGTTGTCAACTGAGCTGCATCCCCCGCCATAGTCTTGACTTTTCTTTGAAAAAGGATTGAATTTAAATGTTTTTTCATCTTGGCTACTGAAAATTTTTGGCGTACTTTAAATCTTGTAGCTGAGACAGTTGCCTTCTCTTTTCCTGGTCCCTGAGGAGATGATGACATGGCTAAATGGCTACTACATGCCAGGGAGTTTGAGCCCAAAGGGCTATTAGAGGTGTCAGGAGTTCCCCTCACAAATGGGAACAGAAAGGCCAGGAGAAGAAACTGATCTTTCTGGTGAGTGAACAGCATTTCCCAGAGACAGTGCTACCTCCCTTCCCTGTCTCTTTGTTTGTCTCTGTCTCTCTCTCCCCAGTCTGTCTGTCTCTCTCTCTCTCCCCTGTCTATCTGTCGGTCTCTCTTACCCTGTCTTTCTGTCTGTCTGTCTGTCTGTCTGTCTGTCTGTCTTTCTGCCTGCCTGCCTGCCTGCCTGTCTGTCTGTCTGTCTGTCTTTCTCCTTGTCTTCTCTGTCCTTGACTGTCTGTGTCTCTCTATGTCCCTGCCTCCTTCACACCACACCCCTGTGACTAGCATCTAATGGATTCATCAAAACCAGGTTTGTTTGACAGGACAGGGTAAGACAGAAGGTAACAGGGCTTCAGTTGACTGATAGAGATAGGAACTGGGTGGTCAGATTTGTCGCTGTGCTCCCCCACAGAGGAGCGGGAAGGCTCTCAATCTGCACAAATGGCCTTGGTCTTGAGACAGAAATATTCCTAGAGCAGAGGAGGGTGATTCATCAGGCTGCCAGGATTGGATGGAAATATCTCCTGAGAGTTTCCAGCTTCCTTTCTTCTAATCTGGGCTCCCGGCTGCATGCTCCTGAGATGCCTTGCCTGCTCTTGGAGACCTGGATGAGACCTGTGGAGGATAGTGGACAACCCTGGTCTTACGGAATCCGGGGGCCTGACACCGTTTGTTCCCGCTGCTGGTGAGCGCAGTGGGACCTGGTGATGTGGCTCAAGTGGAACTCTCCAGGCTAGGAGTTCCAAGGGCAAACCCCAGCTCCACTGTTGATAAGATTAGCAATGGGGACTGGGGGACAGATCATTTGGTAAATGATTTGCATGCACAGGGTCAAACGTTTATCCCCAGAACTATGTATAAGTGCCAGGCATGCTTGTAACCACAGTCCCTGGGAAAGCAGAGACAGAAGGATCCCTGGCACTCTCAGCTCACTGCAAAGAAGGTGGACAATGTTTCTGAAGATGAAAGCCAGGGCTGTCCACCAGCCTCCACTTGCACATGCATGTGTGTGCGCACGCGCGCAAACACACACACACATATGCATATATATATATATGCATATGTGTGTGTATATATATATATATATATATACACTTAAAAACAAATTAGAAATGCCTGCCACTTTTGAGTGCTGCCTGAGTTTTTTATACAAACCAGCCCATGGGTTCCTCACTGTGGCATTAGGCTGTACAGTCGTGAAACTGAGGCTTCCAGGGATGCTATTGCTCAAAGGCATATAACAGCTAATGGCTGGATCCAAATTAACTCTAACTGGTTTCACTTCAAAGAGTTTGCCACACATACTTACTTCCTCTAAGTCATGTGACCTGGGACGGAAGGCCACAAAACCTTCCCAAGTCTCACTTTTCTCACTTGGTCACAGAGGCTAGGCATGCTCTGAGCAACCCTGTGAGGTTGAGACAAATTCCTGTGATAGGACTCTGTGGGGTGTCCTCTGCTCCCAATACCACACAGAGTGCAAAGAACAGAGATGAGATGTTCTGGAGACCTGGGATAGTTTAGAAAGGCAAAAGAGCCTTCCCCCAGGGTTTTGGGTGAGGCAGAAGGCAGCCTCCTATGATACACAGGTGTCAGAAATGGAGCCTGGGGAACAGGGGAGAGAGAGCATAAACAGAAGAATCTGGGATGGCTTCCCTGAAGAACTGATATCCGGGGTGTAGTTGGAAGAAGTGCAGGGAAGGGAACTCTGGGAAGATGTAACAGTGTGTGGATCCCAGGGGTAAGAAGCAACAAGGCATTGTATGTGGGTGTGGCCACAGATGCATCACTGAAGCATCCTTTATGGTTCTTGGGGGAGGGGAAATATTTGAAATATTACAGCGGTAGAGAGATGGATTCTGTTGGTAAAATGCTTATCTTGCAAGCATGGAGCCCTAGAACCCATGTAAGAAAGTCAGACACCATGGCGATTGATTTTGACCACAGTACCAGGGCGGGAGAATGGGGAGAGAAGACAAACATATCCTAGGCCATAGTTGGCCATAGCAAGCTGCAGGTTCAGTGAGAGACACTGTCTCTAAAATAAAATAGAGAGCAACAGACGGCTAACCTCTGGCCTTTACATGGGCAAGCATGAGGGGGTGCATCTGCATGTACATCTGCATAACATACTTGAACACATACACATACACTGCTAAGTAGTTCACTTAGGAGCCAGTCATGAAAGAAGTCCAGTGTGATTCCATTATGTGAAGCCTCTAAAGTCATCAAATCCATGGAAACGGAATCCAAATGACAGTGCCAGTGGCTAGGAGAGCTGTTGTTTAATGGGTACTGAGTGTTAGTGCAGGTTGATTAAAAGTTTCTGGAAATTGGTTATGTAACATGTGAATATATTTAGCACTACTCCACTGTGCACATAGAAATGGTCAAGATGGAAATTTTTACATTGTGGGTTTTTTTTCCCTTCCCAAAACACCTTTGAATTTTTTTAAAAAAAAAAAACATTTTCTCTAATGGGGAATAATAATAAAAAAATTAAGAGACTCTGGGCTAGGGCACAGCATTGGAGGAGGTGGGGAACACCCCGGAGATGTGGCAACAAGGCTAGATCCCCCCCCAAGGTCTTTGAGCTCATTCTGGTAAGCTGCAGTTCTATTCCTATGGGCTGTAGTAAGGAAGGGTTTTAGGGGAAAATGTTTGGCCATGTGGCTCGTGTGGTCTAGTCTGTTCTGTCTAAAGTGTAGTAGCTCCTGAGTGTAATCCCAGATCTTGTGGGAGAGTGTTACAGAAGGATCATTATGAGTTTGAGGATTGAGGCCAGCCTGGGCTTCATAGTGAGTACTAGGTTAGCCTGGGGTACAGAGTGTGATACTGTCCTTTAAGTATTAAAGATGAAAAAACAAACAATTTAAAAACTGTCTTTGGCAATGTGCAAATCAACAGGAAAGGCTGAGCTCCAGGTCAAACTATTCACAAAGACAAGCACAGCTATTTGACTGACCCATGGACCACATTTTGCTGACCTCTGCTTTGTCCCCTGGACAAGCTACTCAGGGATCATTTAGATTTAAAAAAGCCATTTGGCACCCGTGCAGATGCCAGATGGGAGAGACTAGTAAAGAGAAAAGGTTGACTTCAGTGTTGGACCCCAAGAAAAGTAGGGGTGCTTTCCTCCTCTCATGGTAGGCCTTGCTCCCCTTTCTAGGTCTCCTGATATCTGACAAAGGTAGGGACTGAGTCTCTTTGACATGGTTTTAGCTGCAGGAAGGAGAGACAGAGCCAAACTGGGCAGTGGCAACACTTGGCTGGGTATCTGATATTTTGCTGGAGGTCATTTGTTAGCAAAGCCTTCCATCCCCTGCCACCTCCCACTCATCTCTGTATTTCAGAGCTTTGATTCATTAACTCCAACGGCTGGAATTGCAGGTAACATTCAAAGTTGCATTTTAAGCAGGCAAGGATGACTGCTTTAAAAGTGGCCCTTCTAAAAAGGTTAATATTATAAATGCATCTTAAATGCCTAATACATAACCAAATGCCAAAAATATGGAAATGTCAGCAACGCTAAAAATCAGAGCAAGATAAAAAAAAAATAACCAACAAAAAAAAAAACAAATAGAAAACCAGGTCACCTTTGCTCTCTGTATGCTCTACTTTATGGGGGTCCATGCTGCTAAATCAATTGCTAGAGAGACACTTGACTTCCCTGGAGACCAGAGCACCCTGCCTGGAAGCTAGGGTAGGCCAAAAGGCCAAAGAACCCCAGAGAACTGGGGGTGGATCGTCACCATGGGGTGGTCTCAATCTATCAGAGTGTTGATTTTCTTCAGTCTATAGCAAGAATGGTAATTGCTTTTTTTTTCTTCACAAAGTTCTTAATTAGCTGAGAATCCACCATACCTGTTGGATGCTTTTTCCCCTAGTGCTTAGGCTAATGAATGATGGCAGACAGGAATGCTCTAACAACACTTTCTGAGTGCTGCACACTCTAATATCTATCCTCACTTGGGTCTTGAAGGTGGAGAACATTCCATTAGATAAATCCTAACATTGTAGATATGACTTCCCTCAGGTGTGCTTGGGTTTCTTGTGAGATGTTGTCAGAGTGAAGCTTTTGTAACACTTGGAGGAATTATTGTTTATCAGAGTACCCAGGTTGTTGATGGTGTTGTGGAGGGAGGCATTCAGAATGCTTCAAGTCAACTACAGAGGGGGGCTCCTGCCTCATTCCACAGCCAGCTCTGCAGGCCTGAGTGTGTCTTCTGGTTTGGTGAGACGTGACAAGACCTGTGCCTTAGTGAATGTAACCATGTGTGTTTGTCTGAGCATGCCTGGCCTAAGACCAGCTGGGGCTCATGAGGTGCCTTACTGAAGGAAGAACCCACTAGTGCGTCCCAGTCTGAACTCGTGATCCTGAAACTCTAAGAAGTGTGGCTTAAGACCTCTTACCCTGGTCTCAGCATTTGGTTAGACAGGTGTATAAAGTAAAAGATAAGGTTAAAAATGTAGATCAAAGAGGAGAGCTGAGACCCTTATCTTTAAAGACTTTCCAAGAGGCTGGAGAGATGCTTTAGGGTTAAGAAAATATACTGCTCTTGCAGAGGTCCCAAGTTTGGTTAAACCTCTGGAGTCTTGGGTGCCATTTCCCAGACTCAGACTCTGTAGGTCAGGGCTGGGGTCCCTGAAGGCAGGGTTGGGAATCTGTATGTATAATATGGGCACACTCTTTCTCTTCCCAGTTATTCCAATGAGGTTTGTCCAGGACCACCCATGGAGAAACTCTAGCAATGAACATCCAACCCATCTTCCAAACCAGCTCACTTCAGAGAGTGACTGGCACACTGAGCCTGTTTTGGTCAATGTCATGCCCACTTGTTTATCTATTGCTTGCAAGTGTTTGTAGAGTCTAGCAGTAGAGCTTAGTAATTATGACAGAGACCTCATGGTCTTCAGAGCATATGGTATTTATTATGTGGTTCTCTGTTTATACAGTCTGCTGAGTCTGATGACCCTGGTTTGGGTTATTGTTTGGCAAATATTTGTTCCCTCATCCCCTCCTGCTGTGAATAGAATATACTTTTCTGTGTCATTGATGCTGGGATTAGCTGCGACTCTTACCTCGAGAGATGGGCTATTAGGGGACATAACACAAGCTTGCACTGCAAAGCAGGATCTCTTGTTATTCTCTTATGTCAGTGATAAAAAACCCCATGTCTAATCAGCCTGCCAGTTCAAGGAGAATGAGAGACTCATGGAACAGTGGCAGACTTGTGATTTGTTGAGTGTTTTGAGTGCAGCCACACTAGCAGAGCCATCTTTAGATAGTTGATCTCAACCTGCCCAAAATTAAGAGCAATTAGGCTGGTTTTTAAATAAGTCATGGAGTTTTCAAGTTGCTTGTCAATAAGTGTCACTGTGATTATCCCCTGATACAGGGATGCTATTAGTAATTAGTCACATTTACGGTCATAACCTGGATTTGATGACCTTACCTCCAACCTAACCATCCTCTTTCAACTGGAAGGTGGGTATTTGACCAAGCACCTAGGTATGTAATTAAATTGCCTAATTCTTATCTGAATAATGGGCACACAGTTGAGCATGAGAGGGAGGGGTGGGATTTAGTGTCTTTTTGAGATAAACTAGAGAGGGCCCAAGGGAGCTGGGGGCTACGCTGAAGGTTACCTTTGCTGATGAAGCCCCCTTCTAGATAACCCCACTTGTAATGAATGGTCTCCATGCACAGAATGAACAGCAAGACAAATGTAAGTGAAGGGAAGCCGCATCAGGAATAATCACAGGGTCCTCACATCTTTTGATTCCAATTTAATGTTGCTTGGCAAAAGAAAATGCGTTGTGAATAAACAAAGACCAGTCCTACCACCATTAAGTAGCAGGTGACATTAGCAGAGGATGACTTTAAATCTTTTGAGAGCCTTAAGGACAGATACCACTCACAGTACAGAAGGAGGGGCGCACTCCCCAAAGGTACTCCACATGGGATTTCAGAAAGCAGAGGAGTCGCAGGGGCCAATATCACTTTGTGCTGGGAATTTAAAGTGCAAGGCAGCTTTCATGGACACTAGTGAACTTGTGTGTGTGTGTGTGTGTGTGTGTGTGTGTGTGTGTGTGTGTACTGTATGTTGATGGGCACATTTATATGCTTGCTGAATCTTATAGCTATACAGTATTGTGATCCTGCATGTGTTTACATGTATGTGTAGAGATGTATGTATATTTTTGCCTGCACATGTTTCCCAATAACTGTCAGGATCCCTCTTCCTGCCTGCTTCCCTCCTGAGAGTGTGGCCATCCCTAGAGGAATACAATGCCTGTCTTGCTCTCCACAGGCCAGTTAAGGTTACATTATAATGCTGAGTGATCATAAAATTTCTGCTCAGTGTGCTTACGCCATTAAGGCCACAGCTCTGTTTGCGGCCTTGGAGGCCATGGAGGTGACTTTTTTGATGCGACTCTATGTGATCTATTTTGAATATTGCAGATAGCAGAGCTTTTGAACAAAACCATGATCTTTTCCTTAGTTCCTCTCCATACCCCATCAGTTCCAGGTTGAGCCTGTTTTGATGGATGACCCCAAGGTACTCTATCAGAGGAGGTTAAGAGGCAGCCAGGAGGGTCATTCAGGGCAAGACTACAGGAATTGATCTAGACCAGCCTGAGCTACTGTTCAGAGGGAGTAGAAACTCATCTACTAAGAAATCCTGACCAAGCCAGTCGACCAAGGTCAGCACTCAGAAGTAGCTTTAAGCAACAGGTCTGAGGAGGAAAAAAACGTGACTGAGACCAGTCGGTGATCAGTAGAATAAATCAGAGTTACAGTTGAATACTATCTATGAGCACACTTGAGGGCCCCAAGGCTCTGGTGTCTCCTATTCAAATGGCTCAGGGCTGTGCCCAGGGATCAACTATGCAGAGTAAGGGCCCTCATGCAGGAAATACTTCCTAGCAAAGCCCAGTTATCCTTCAACAGCTTAGAGCAGCCCCTCCCACTCACTCTGTCCAAACCTCTCCAGTCCAATCCTGTGGTTCTTGGCTGATTCTATTATCTTCTTCAAGAGCCTACTCAACTCTCCTGGATGTTTAATTTTTCTCTGGACATTAGCAGCCTAGAACTCAACCTACTCCGGCTGAAACTTGTCATGGACTACGTCCCATTATGACTGAATGTTTCCTGGCCTTACCTCTCCAGCCAGCCTGCCTATTCCCTGGATGCAGGATGAGCTGGGCCTGCTCTGCTTCCTTCCCACGCTGCCCATCTGTAGGTGCTCAGGCCAGGTCCACTTACTGATATGATAAAGGCTTTCTTCATATGAGTTGCTCAGGCTCTACATTCTATGACCTCAAAAATTTTGTGTGATCCTTCCTCTCATGGACCTTAGGCCTAGCCCTGTCTAATTCTGGAGCAAGCGTATCTTTACCACCACCAACTCCACTTTCACATGTGTTCATCCAGATGTGAGCCCATCTCTTCTCCATAGACAAAGCATGGGTAGACCTCTAGAAGCCCCAAAGGGCCATGGTCCCTTCACCTGTACTTTTCTGCTCATGCCTGAGCTGCCCTTTGCCTTTTGAGTCTTACAAATGATCCTGCTCTTCAGAGTTTGGATTACCTTACACTTCTTCTTTATGGACTCTTCAGGTTCTTCCACGATGTGTGCAGCTGCCCTGTGGAGTTTGCTCATGTCTCATGGAGCATTTAGTATATCACGGTGTCAAAATGTGTTGGCATTATGCCAGGTGTGGTGACTAGTGTCTGTTAAAACATCTGGGGGGCTGAGGCTCTTCTCTGACTAGATCTAACTTAAAATATCCCATTTATTTTTTATCCTACATTCTGTCACGTGGCTGGTTGCCTGTACTCAGGTACCACGTGTCAGTCTTGTCACATCTTTCTGGGTGGCTCTCTCCCAGAATTCTTTCTACTTCCTGGGTGTCCCACCTTCTTTTCTACCCTTTCCTATAGTCCATAGGGTTTTTAATTGACAGGTTATGTATCCATACAATACAAAAGATATTCTTTCTGCATTGGACTACAGAGGCAGAATCTCACTCAGATAACAAAGACTTTTGCTGATGTCAATTTTCCCCAGCTACATATTTCAACTTCCCTACCAGATGATCATTTCCTCCAGAGCAGGGCCACATCTTAATTCCCCTTCCGCAACACCCCAAGTACAGTCTGGAGATGGCTTTCACTGAAACACTTGAAGCAGTCTTTGGATTAGTTGCTAAAGGAGGCACTTACTTCCACGAAGTGGAAGACGCCGATGGCAGAGGAGAGCAGGAGCTGTTGTGTGGTCTTCAGTGTGTGTCACTGCTGGGCAAAAAAGACTCTGCTGCAGTAGCATCCATCTATATAAAATAAGATGTTGGTAGCCACTGTGACCTGGTAGGCAAGTGGCACCAGAAAGATGTGTCCAAGACCATATATCCCTGATGTACAGGGGAAACAGATGCTGGTGAGGGAAAAACTGCCCAGAAGAATTGACTTAAAAGCCTGTTAACATTGAAAAGCTTTTTGTCACTGTATGACCTGAGTCATGGGTTCAATCTCTCTAGGTCTCAGTTTCCTTGACTATACATCCCTATCTGTTAGGTTTGAGATGAGGGTTAAATTAGATTCTACATTAAAAAAAAAAAACCTCACAAAGTTTCCTTTGACAGTACTAGATCCTGTTATGGTCTCTCCTTCCATTGAGCCCTGCTTATATAGATTAATATACATTAACTGGTGACTTCAAGAATACATTTATTTATGTCTAGTTACTAGATTGTGTTTTCTTTGAGGACAGACTTCATCTCTGTGTTCACCTATATGTTCCCATAGTGGCACCAACACTCATTTGTTGAATGAATGCATGAATGAACGGCCATGAATTATGAGTCTTAAGGATTCATGCCACTATATAGAGCAACAAATTGTTTATTTACAACTGAAGACAGAAATTTGAATCAGCAAACCAACAGAATGTTTTTAAAGTAAAATTTAAAGAAACTCATAAAGAACCTTCCAAGTTAGAAACCACTTAACTCCTGACTACTGATCCTTTGCTTCTGGAGGTCTTGCCCCGGGAGGCTGTCTTATACAGATAAGACTAATTTGTAATTAGTAAATGGCCATTTGTATTCAAATGCAGCAAGGTGCTCAGGTTGTTAAAAATGCTTTGTTCTCCTGAGTGGACAAAACATCACCCCTGCAGTGTTGGAGATTAGCATTTTTTTTGTAATAATGTTCTTTCATGTTTCTTTCCACAAACAGTTATTGCATTCTTCTGAATCCCCAGGTACTAAGTTAAGCACAGCAGAGATTAAGGCAAGGCCTCTTGCTCATGCCTGCTTTATGGTCTAGTGACAGGTGATGGTCAATAATTAAGAAAACCTTGCCTGGAAAGTATGAAACAGATTTTCTACAGACAGGCATGCTCAAGGCCCTTGTTGCCTTGGCTACTTTTGACAGGCAGCCAGATCACAAGGACAGCAAAGCACAGAAAGAAGGAAGAAATGGTTCAGAGGCCCCAAGGAGACAAGAAGTATATTCAATCAAATAGTGGAGGGGATAGGGTTGGGGCTGTCACAAGACTGAAGTTGGGGAAGGAATGGAAGAATGAGTTGTGGTGGGTGTCACAATCCCTGGGTTTGCATTTTGCTCTCAATATATAAGGAATGTAAGCAGGGATACAGCATGATCTGATAGCCATCTCTCTGGCTCTTATGTGGGGACCAGGAATGAAAGGATGCAAGGATGGAAGTCAGAGAACACCCGATTAGTCTCCAGCTTTCCCCTCTGTCTAACCATCTTGGTTGCTTCTCCCCGGGTCAGGTCTCTGCTCACGTGGGCATAATGTCCAGGCACGTCCACCAGGCATCTCAGTGACTTCCAGCTCCTCACGGATGGTTTGTCAGTGCCTGAACCCTCGTTTTCTTCAAGAATTCCTTAGGCTCCTATCACTTCAGCTACCCAGCCCCGCACTCACCATCCGCTATCCCATTGCTGCTGAAGACAGCTTCACTTTTGAAGATTTTAAGTATCTACTATAAAACCAACTTTTCATCCTACCAGCCCACTAAGAGAGGGTAGTCGCTTACAGCATGGCGCTCACGCAAGGCATCATCATTGACATTCTCCAATGTATTTCTGGAGTAGAATCAACAGCTTTAATTGGTCAACTGGTTAGAGGGAGAGGGCAGAGGCTCAAAAAGAGAAACCAAGGAGAACTCTCAGATATTTGGTTTAACATAGTAAGCAATGGTGACACTTTCTAAGATGGGAAAGAATGGAGCAGGATGGGAGGCACTTTGAGATTTTAAAAGTGGAGATCTGTGTGCATATAAGTGTGTGTGTGTGTGTGTGTGTGTGTGTGTGTGTGTGTGTGTGTGTATGTGTGTATGTGTGTGTGTGTATGTGTGTATGTGTGTGTGTGTATGTGTGTGTGTGTGTATGTGTGTATGTGTGTGTGTGTGTATGTGTGTATGTGTGTGTGTGTATGTGTGTGTGTGTGTGTGTATGTGTGTATGTGTGTGTGTGTATGTGTGTATGTGTGTGTGTGTATGTGTGTGTGTGTGTGTATGTGTGTATGTGTGTGTGTGTATGTGTGTATGTGTGTGTGTGTGTGTATGTGTGTGTGTATGTGTGTGTGTATTTGTGTGTGTGTATGTGTGTATGTGTGTGTGTGTGTGTGTGTGTGTATGTGTGTGTGTGTTGCATGCACATGGAATAGGAACAGAGTGTTTGACGTCAAAGAGTTTTGTTCTGTCTGGGTATGGTGACATATGCCTTCAATCCCACCACTAGGGAAGCAGAGACTGGTTGGATCTCTGTGAGTTTGAAGCCAACCTGATCTACAGAGTGAGTGCTAGGACAGTCAGAACTGTTACACATAGAAATCCTGCCTCAAAAAAACCAAAAACTAAAAACCAAAAGAAAAAAAAGCATTTTGTTCTGACCATGCCACGTTTGAGATCGCCATAGACATCCATGCAGAGATGTCTAGTCAGCCTCTGCGTATTTGCAACTCGAGCTCTGAGAAGTGATTAAAGTCTGAAATACAGATCTAGAACATTTGCATATAGATTGCCAAGGGTGAGGGACACAGAAAAGGAGAAAAAGAACCAGGTAGAGGAACTTGGATACTTAGTTTCAGCAAAAAAGGAGGAACCTACAAAGAGCTGGACACAGAGGCCAGTTACCTGGGAGTGGGCCCTGCGTGTGAGCCCGTTCCAAAGCCAAGAGAAGATACTGCTCTGGAAAAGAGGGATATGTAGTGTCCACTTCTGCAGGGAAGGCAGCAGTGTGAGAATGGAGAGCTGGCCACCATCAGCCTTGCTGGGAGCTCTGCGTAGTGGTGGGGCAGGAAGATGAGGTGGTACAGATACACTGGTATGTGCAGAGATACCTCTATTTAAAGGAAGCTTTGCTGTAAAAGGGAGCAGATAAAGTAGAGCAGAGAGAAATGGCTGAGTGTGCAGCAGGCAGCAGGTCTGGGAATAATCTGGTCTGTCCAAGGCAAGATTCTGGAGAGATGGAGGAACAGGAGGTACACAGGAGGCAGAACACCAGAAGCTGGTTCTTTGGGCTAGAGAGATGAATGGGATCCGGGACACACAAAGAGAGGTGGATTCTGAACCACACATGTACTTGAACACACATGTACATGAACACACATATACTTGATCAACAGAAATAATAGGCAAGGCAGAGATGATAGTTTTCCTTAGGCAGTAGAAGTCTCCCACCGTCTGTCTAATTGCATTGGAGTATACAGTGAGGACTGTGGCTGTTGTGTATGGAAAAGGAAGTATTGTGGGGCGAAGGATGTAGGAGTTTGAGCACACAGTAGAAGGTGTGAAGCAGTCATTTTGAAGAATAGGCGCGTGAACTTGCTGTGAGCGGGTGGTGGGATTGCCAGGCAACACCAAGTGTCTCTTTCAGATTCCTGGCTGTGAATTTAGAGTTGGACCCATTCTTGTATGTACATGCATATTTTTTTTCCAGAGTCAGATCTACTTGAGCTTGGGGCTTTTCCTGTGAGTCAAGAGGAGGCAGATGTGGCAAAGAAATTAAGCCATGTTTGGTAGAGAGTGACTATCACAACAGCGCTGCCATCAAAGAATGGTAGTGAGTGCTGTGGGGAAGAAGTGTGGGGGTCTCCGCTTAAGGATCGCTGGTGCAATTCTCCATGGAGTGAGTGGGCTGGTAGGATAAGAGGTTGGCTTTGGAGTAGATACTTAAAGTCAAGAGTCCTCAAAGCGAAGCAATCGGTCATCAGCAACAATGAAGCTGGGTGGCTGAAGTGGAGAAAATGAGTCCAGCCATCGACAAACCACCCATGAGGAGCTGGAAGTCACTGAGAGATTGGGGCCATGTTATGGCATGGTGGGGCCAGTAAGTAGTGGCCTGACTCAGGTAGAAGCAACAGGGATGGATAGACAGTAGACAGAGCTGGAGACACTGATTTCTAAAGAGATGAGGTCTTTCTGTGTGTCTGTGTCTATGTTGGTGTCTGTCTGTCTCTCTAGCTCTCTCTCTCTCTCTCTCTCTCTCTCTCTCTCTCTCTCCGTGTGTGTGTGTGTTTCTACACACAAGTGCTAAGTGCATGTGTGTATGTACCCTTAAGAAGCAAGGGAGTATATAGTCTGGAAGCAGTGAATGGGAACATAGAGAAGGCCCTACATCAGCCTTGGCTTATGGAGAAATGAACAGAACAAAGTCTGTACCCAAGCCATGCCCGTGAACCTGCTCTCTGGAACAGGCTTTAGTTAGGACAACAGGAGGAAGGGCACATTCAGGGACAGCTGAAGGTGCTGGGGTGTTTTCAGCCCATAGACCATAAGTTCTGGAACGCAGAACTTACGGGTTGGGAAGCTTGGGAAATTGAGTGAGGTTAGGATACATACTGAGCAGAGGGGGGGACCAGGCTCTGTGATCATGGGCATCAGGGACACTTGGCTTTGGAGGAAACCCCAAGTGGGTAGAATTGTAAGCCTGCTGGAATTTGGCACCATAGTCTCTTGGGAAAAGCTGGCTTCAAGATGGACTCATATTTGAAGTAGATGGTGACCAAGAGAGCTAGGCTGAGGTAGTTAATATCTTTTGCAAAAGTGGACCAGACCTACAGCAAGAATCAAGAGCAGAATTCCAGGTGTTGCTAGGTACTGCCAATAAGATAAGTAAAAAGCAGGCTGTGTTAGGGCTGTGGGAGCCAGGCACTGCCTCTAGATCCCCAATATGCAAATGCCACGGGTTGCCTGGGGTGCTGACTCTGATCTGAGCTTTAGGGAAGAGCCTGAGGTGTGGCTTCTCCAATGTTTCCCCAAGTGGTAATCTTGCACCACACTTTGAGTAGTGAGAACTGGAGAGCCCATGGATCTGGGAAAGAGAATACTTTGAATCATAAATACTTAATGACTATCTGTTCTTCTGCCATGAGAAGGAAGAATTATGATTGTCTTCTCTTTTGATTGCTAGGGAAATCTCTGAAATCTGAACGTAATGGGAAAACGTCTCATTTAAAACATGGGTAATTGAAATGGTGTAAAATGGAACAGGGGCTGGAGAGATGGCTCAGTGGTTAAGAACACTGACTGCTTTTCCAGAGGTCCTGAGTTCAAATCCCAGCAACCATATGGTGGCTCATAACCATCTGTAATGGGATCTGATGCCCTCTTCTGGTATGTCAGACAATGCACTCATATACATAAAATTAAAAAAAAAGTGTATGGAACAAAGCAAACAGGTACAGGGGTTGAATTTCATAAAGGCACATTAGTTGGTGATTTGTGGTGGAGGAGAAATAGGGTCTTGTGGAGAGTCAGGGCACTGGGCAGAGAGCTATTGTGGACTGTGGAGCTACCTGGGCTATCTGGGATTCTGAACAAGAGGTTAGCATTCATCTGGTGACTTAGTACAAGAGACACATTGCCCCCAGAACCCAGATGCTACACTAGAAGACTGTTGGCTCTACAAAAGTGACTCCGCCTCACACATCAGGAACGCACCCTCATCTCTGCCGCTGGTTCTCAGAGTGACCTAAACGGCAAAGGCTGTGAGTACCTCTTCTTGCTTGGTGAAATATCATGAAATCTGGACTTACTTAATTCCATTGCTCACACAGGGAATGTGTTTTCTAGCAGGAAATAAGGCTGAATTACATGCATAGGGGTGACTGCAACACAAATAGAAAATGATCACACATAAAATATTTTGAGGGAACCGCCTTCCTGTTTTTTCCATTAACATCTATTCCCACTTGTCTTTCTTTCCAGCTCACCTACAGTACTACCGGCGGATGAGTGGTAACAGGCGCCCAATGTTTAAGAACAATTTATATATATATATATATAAATAGCCCTCAATACAGGGAAAATCCTCTCCATTAAGTTAATGTGTTCTGGGAACTGGAATATGGATGGCTCTATTTTCATGGTGCAAACTCCATCTGATTTCTCTTCTGTCTATGTTTTAGGAAAATTGGGCTAAATTTTTTGCCTAAATATCAACAATTTCTTTTTTTAAAAAAGATTTATTTATTTTATGTACATGAGTACACTGTAGCTGTCTTCAGACACACCAGAAGAGGGCATCAGATCTCATTACAGATGGTTGTGAGCCACCATGTGGTTGCTGGGAATTGAACTCAGGACCTCTGAAAGAGCAGTCAGTGCTCTTAACTGCTGAGCCATCTCTCCAGCCCCAACCATTTCTTTAAGTCTGGATGGGAACTTAACAATCATTGTTGAGTCTAAATTTGTACAAGCATTTCATTGTATTTATTTACTATTTGGTTGTTTTGAGACTGGTTGCTGAGGTTGTTATAATTTTGTTTGTTTTTTTTTTTTACTTTGCTAGAGTTACTTGAGAAGAACCTCAATTTAAAGACTGCCTCCACCCAGACTGCCTGTGAGCAAGTCTGTAGGGCATTTTCTTAATGGATAATTAGTGTGGGAGGGCCCATTGTGGGTGGTGTCACCTCCTACTCAGGTGGACCTGGGATATACAAGAGAACAGGCTGGGCAAGCCACAAGGAGCCGGAAAGTGAGCAATGTTTCTAGGCTTTAGTTTCTGCCTCCAGGTTTTTGCCCCAGATTTCCTCAACCCAGTGAGTATGACCGAAGAGTTGTAAGGTGAAATAAACCCTTTCCTTCCCCTTGGTCATGGTGTTCTTTATCACAGCAATAGAAACCCTACCTAAAGCATAGGTAGAGTCTGGCTGTGTAGGCAAAGCTGACCTTACTCATGAGCCTCTCGCCCTAGACTCCCCGGTGCTAGGCCTCTAGGCATGCACCTCTATGCCTGGCTTTTCTGTTCAATCTTCTGGGGTTGTTTGCCTCACGGATGACATGTTGTATTCAAATCATTTAGTTAATTCCTCACAATATGCTGTTTCGGGTCAGTTTGGGGTGTGACTGTCTTGTTGCCCAGCTGTAAGCTTCTCCAGGCCTCTATGAAGCCTTGCATTCCAGCAGAGAGCGAGTGGAAAGCAGCGGGCAGCATGAACAGAAGCCAGTCATTAACTTCTGCATCTTGGACCTTGGCCACTGCTAATGGCCCATGAGTCAGAGACAAATGAAGACTCTGACTGCATTATAACTTCTGTCTGCACAAACAAAACAAAACTCCCAAACCAATAACAATAAAAGCATGCATTTTGCCATTTAGGGGATGGGTCTTCGGAACTGAAGCATCTCATTTTCCCTTTGAGTCTATGGTTTGTCTCCTACAAAGACTTCCTGTTGATCCTCCTCTCTCATCTCTGCCCTTCCTTACTCTTACTGGGAGTTCAGAATTCTTACTCTGCTTGTTTTTGAAGCAGGGAATCTATTTAAGTAAAAACGACAACAAAGTAAAAAAGGAAAGGATATGACTGCTCTTAGGTATGGTGGAGGAGGAAGTTTATTATAGATAAGTGGGAGAGCATAGCCAGAGGCAGGACACTTAGAAGCATCTAGAGTAGACTTGGCCAGCTGGGGGAGGGGAAGGGAGAGGGAGAGGGAGAGGGAGAGGGAGAGGGAGAAGGAGAAGGAGAAGGAGAGGGAGAAGGAGAGGGAGAAGGAGAGGGAGAGGGAGAGGGAGAGGGAAAGAAAGAGGAAAACAGGTGCAGCAGCCAGGAAGCCCAAAGGCAAAAAGAGGGCAGATAACCAAAATGCTTGGATTATATAGGGAAAAGCAGCCTAGCCCCCTGAGCTGGAGAGTTCCGGCTAGGAGGTATGTCAGCTAGGAGGACCCTGTAACAGGTAGGGACTGAGGGATATAGGAAGAACCTGGTGGCCAGATCTGCTTTGTTATGCTAAGTAGATATCTCCGTCATCAGGTCCAGGTTTTGCAATCTAACACTATTCCTATTGCTATGTGAGAAATAGTGTCAGAAACCTGTGGATTCAAAACTTGGTCCTATTCCTTTCTCCTAACCCGTGCGACTAAAGGTACTTAAAATTTTTAAGCTTCAGTACATATTTCAGGCAAATGAAGCTAACACTGAGTTCTATATATATTACAGAGTTTGCACTAAGGGCTCATCTCTGTCTGGTCTTCAGTTTCTCTTTGACCACTCCATCCTTTCTTAGGCACCAGAATGAGTCCGTCTGCAGCACCAGTTCCCAGGTGGAGCTGTTTCCCCACAGGTCTAATGCTTTGCCATCATCTGCTCCTATTTACATGACACCCCGGGGGATGGGCTAGTGCCCACTGCACACTTTTCTCCACAGGAGCCTCTCTCAGAAGGAACCCCTGCCTCTTAGAAGTGTTCTCTCCTCTTACACAGGCTATCCTCAAGCCTTGTACTCCCCTCCCCCTCCAGGCTAGTCCCACGATTATGAAATGCTCCACTGTAGAAATGCACTCAATGCAACATTATTTTCCAGATAATATTTTCGAGTGGCATTAAGTTTCAAGGAGCTGGCACCCTGCATTGTGACTCTGGGGCACTGAGAGAGAAGCTTTTCGAAGATTTCCTCTTTATTCTTGCGCTCAGAACGGGGAGGGAAGGCATGAGCAACAGTCGCATAGGACACAGGAGGAGAGCGTCAGAGGAACTAGAATACCCGGTCCTGAACCTGCCACCTGCCAGCCCATGGGGCCATCGGAGACCATGTGACCATGTACACAGATTGACCACAGTTCAGTTTTTTCAAATGTCCATCTTCTGCTGGATCCAAACTTCCTCTGCTTTCCTGATGCCTAGTCTTGTGTCTCCTGTGCTCTCTCTTTGGAGTTTTGCCCCATGTTCATTACTTCTTTACACCCTGGTCCTTGCAATCTTCCTCCTTGCTGCCCTCCTTCAGGATGGATCCTCAGACTTAGCTGTGGCTGAAACCTCTGTCATGTACATGTGCATTTACACCTACATCGCTACCTACACATCTTGCAGTGAGTTTTTTTTTTTTTTTTTGAGACAGGGTGACTTTTTTTTTTTTGTTTTGTTTTGTTTTTTGAGACAGGGTTTCTCTGTATAGCCTTGGCTGTCCTGGAACTCACTCTGTAGACCAGGTTGGCCTCAAACTCAGAAATCTGCCTGCCTCTGCCTCCCAAGTGCTGGGACTAAAGGCATGTGCCACCACCGCCCGGCTTTGCAGTGACTTCAGAACTCCACTCACCCAGCCCTGAGTACAGTCTCCCTTAGCAGCCTATGCACCCTTCTAGGCTATCCATCTTGGTTACCATCTCTTGACTCTCTGTAGGACTGACAGGCCAGAAAATTCACCTAATAGAAATATCTGACTAGCTCCTTCTGTTGCCTCTCCCTCACCTGCCGCTCCTCCAGCCCCACCCTATGTCTCTTCCCTTCCGGTTCTGCCCACTTCTCCCTGTCTCTGCTTTTCCCGTTCTCCCCCATCTCTGCCCTTCTCTCCTCTTTCCCAGGGTGTTTCATTCTTATTCTGACCCGAATAGGGCGCTTGGATCTGTGCCCCTCCGCACACCACTCTAGAGCTATAGTGAAGGCACATCTGCCTCTGCGCCATATCCTGGGCTCAGAAAGTTCCTGAATGTGTTCCAAAAGCCAGGCCAATACTTGCAACCAACTCAGCCCTAATAATTATATTCTGACTGAGTGGTTCCCCAAATCCTCAGAGTAACATCCAATCTTCTTTACTTAACATTCAATACCCTTTCCACCAGAGACCCACGAGGCTCTTAGCTGCCTTCCTCGGAGCACACTTCCCTTCAGTTGACTGACCATTCATCCTTCCATAATCATAGCCTGATCACACCCCTCACTGCTCCCACCCCTGTTCTCTATGAATCTGTACTGAGTGAATTCTTAAAGAATTATACTTTGTGTGCCTTAAAGGCACAGGAAAATACCACTTCCCCTCTAGAACTCAAAATGACATTTTTTTGTTTTTGTTTTGTTTTGTTTTTGTTTTCTGAGACAGGATTTCTTTATATAGCCCTGGCTGTCCTGGAACTCACTGTAGACCAGGTTGACCTTGAACTCAAAAATCCGCCTGCCTCTGCCTCCCAAGTACTGGGATTAAAGGTGTGTGTCACCACTGCCGGGCCAGAATGACCTCTTTTTCCTGGGAGTTCCATGTAACACTGAGCCAGTCTGTAGCTCTGAACTCATCTACAGGGGCCCATCAAGGTTGTACTGAGCATGCGCAGCCTGTTCCTCTTCAAGCACTCTCCCAATAACGACGACCCAGGGCACCTTTAAATTCACTTAGTCACATCCTCCCCATTCCCACTGCAAACCAGGCCATTTCTCTTTCATGTGGACCACAGGGACTGGGTCTTCACTGCTCATCTTGCTTCCATTACAGAGAGTGTGATTTTTTCTTTCTATGAAAATGGGAGCAAGCCATCTCCTGGCTTAAAATCAATCAGCAATTTCTTGTTGCTCTGGAGACAGACTCAAACCCTCAACAGGGTGTATCCCATCCTGTCTGCCCTTCTAGCCTTATCCCTTCTTTCCTCTTGCTATTTTCTATCCTGCAGTGAGGCCCTTCTCTGTGCTCTAGGCTCCTTGTCATTCATGACCAGACCCAGACTGTTCCTCTCCTGGGACCAGCTCCTTTCTCCAGCTTTCTCATGGGCCCGCTAGATCCGACTCCTTCTGATCTCAACTCTGGCCTTCCTCCTCCTGATTCTACTGCTCCTAAGCAGCTCTGATTCTACATTCAGCAAGTACATTCATTTGCCAGCCTTGTCAGATGGGGGCCATTTGCCACTGTCCTCTCCTCTGCCTTCTTCCCCATATACGAGAAGTTGCTCAGTACACCTCTGCCGAGCGGGTGCTGTCACACATGTGCTGCCTGTAACAGCCCTGGAGCTACCTGCAGGCGAACGATGCATCTCCTTCATCTTGGTTGGGCATATTACATCATTCATCGCGGTTCGGTATGTGCATATCATTCCTAAGTTCCACTTGCATCAGAGGAAGCCAGAAGCCTGTGGACAGACACAGGAGAAGTATGGAGCCGTTTGGGGCGGAAGCCTTCGTGAGCAAACAACTGCGAGACAGAGCTTCAGTTTCTGTGGTCTGTTTCTTGGAACAGGACTGGCTGTGAGGTCTTGGAGGAGGAAGAGGAGCTTTAAAGTTCTGACCTTTGGCTTCCTGGGACATACCTTTGCATTTCTTAAATGCACAGCTGTTAGGATTGTAAATTATTTGAATGTAGGGAGTGCATTTTGTCTAGGTTTCCTTCTACAAACAGTAGAAGTTTTGTAAATGTTTGCTGAATTGGATTGAATTTTCTCAATCATAGCCTGAGCCTTGATAAGATTCATTTATTCATTAAAAATTTCCTTAATGCTTACTGTCATTCATTAATTCACTCATTTAGCATTTACTGCCTATTTGCTAATTACCAGCCAATGGAACTACAATTTTGAAGCAAGCAGACAGTTCCATTTGCTGAGAGCTTCCGATGTAATTGAAAATTGGGAACTGAGGCAGAATAATCAATGCTAAGCTAGGAAAGATCAGGGGAGAGGAGATATGGGTGAAAGAGAAATTAATCTAGACCTCGGAAAAGATTTGCAAGAGATGTACCCTCTCACACACACACAGGAATTTGTCCAGGTCAGCAGAGGGGCCTGGGTTCTGACCCATGGCTCAGGTCTTACCCTTCCCAGAGGCACCTCCAGATTCTGGGATATTAAAGAGGCCAGGGGTCTATGCTGGGCAGCATACTTCCAATGATGTGAACACAGTCCATAGCCCTGGGCACTCTGGCTGAAATCTGCTGTTGTGCCCAGTTAGGGAGGCAAGAGGCCTGGAAAAGCCACCTCTGCCGGCAGCACTTTTGGCCAGAGAGTGCCTTAACCTCTTGTCTTAATATTCAAATGAGGCCTTCATCCATTGTGCTCAGGGCCAACACCTGCATGCACGATTTAGAAGCTTCATGGGCCCTTTGAGCATGAAGGTCTCATTATGTAATTAGGTCTTTGGAAATGAGCAATTATTCTTCAACACTGCAATCAGAGGGATGGGTGCAGCTAGTCTTCTTACCAATGGATGCTATTTTGCTGCTGCATGAAAGCTGTCACAGCAAGACATTCCCCAGGGAGGCCCAGTCTGTACAGGGAGGGAAAGGAGCCTTCTTTATCTTCCAACATGCTTGAGGGGTTAGGGACAGTGCAGAGCAGTGATCCTTAAATTTGAGTGGGCATCAGGGTCTCCTGGGAAATGGGAAAATACATTGCTGGGCCCTAAGTCCAGAGGTTTAGATTCTGTGGGTCTCCAGTGGCAAGGTTTGAGAACTTCTATTTCTAACAAGTTTCCCGGTCTGCAGCTGCTCACTGGAGGCTGCCCTTTGAGAGCCACTCCCCAGAGTGAATTCAGATGGGTCCCTCTCGGCCTCCATGAAATCCTGTTTCCAAAACTGAAACCCTCAGTCCCCAAGACACAGAGTGTGAAGTTAAGGCACATAAGTAGTGAGGGCAGGGACTATAGGTGGAGCTTGGCTTATCCACCCCCCCTCCCTAATCTGGAAGGTGAAGCTCAAGTTCCAAGAAGTAAGGGGATGAAGCTGGGAGGAAACCCCAAGTTTCCCGTTGCTCTTTTCAAGGGCTAGATTTAAAATCTTACCTGACAAAAGCCTGGTTCTTCACTGTAGCCCAGAGGAGTGGCCACCTCTATCTAGTTAGGCATCCAAATCTCTATCCCTACCTTCTTCCTGAGGACCCAGGTAGACTGTGTCCACAAATTCTCTAAGCGGTCGTCAGGTCTGTCCAGGAACCACACAGAGAGAGCCCTTGCAAGCCTGGCTCATCTTTGTACTGTCACCAAGTTTCACCTCCCTCCTGTGTATGACATCACTTCCACCTGTGAGCTTAACGTTGTTCTAGAACTTTGTGTCACCTCACTGACATTTGCCGGTCTGTCAGTCCCACCCACACTAATGACAGTAAGGGCTTTCTTCAGATCTTAGTATGGTTTTGGGCTGCCTTTCATCAGAATTGCTTGATTCCTAAAAAAAAAAAAAAAAAAAATGCAAATTTCTTCCTTTTACCCTATTCCTGCTGAAAGAGATTTTGGCAGCCTGTTTTAGCCAGTATACCAGGTAGTTGTTATGCTCACGGAAGCTTGACAACCGCACACATTTTAGATCTGGGGTCAATAAACTATGGGCCAAAGCCAAATATGCTGTACCACCTGTTTCTGTACTGTCTGTGAGCAGGAAGGATTTTACATTTTTTAAACGGTTAAGGAACCCAAAAAGGGGCACAGTATTTTCTGACATGTGAGGAGTTTACTGGAACACAGCCATTCTCGTTCGCTCATATTGTCTTTGGCTGCTTCTGGCTTCCTGTAAAAGAGTGGAATCATTGTGACAAGCCATATGGACGGAAGTCTAAAATATTTTCTCACCAGCCCTTTGTAGGAAAGGTGGGCCAACCCGTCTTCTGGATCTACATGCTCTACCCTAGCAGGGCAGCTGACGAAATGTTGATATAGAGTTTTGTCCTCATGGCCTATGGACACAGACTCTTCTGTGACATGAACCTGGGAGAACAAATATTAGATTGGCCTCCTTCATTCTTTTGGTAAGTGTTTATTGGATGTACTCAAAGAGCTGGCTGTTGAATTACAAAAGAAAACGTGATAGGTGAGTTATGCGTAAGTTTGGCCATTATGCTTTCCCAGTACAGTGGAGCTCATTATTAAATAAAAGGCTGAACATTAGCTGATCTCTAATTATCAGATAACAGCACTATATGGTATTACAAAGGGTGTCTGTAGAAGACATCGACAGGAAGCACTTATGCTTGGAGACGAGAGCACCCACTGAAGACTCTTCATTTTATAAGACTAGAAAAGACTGTAGAAAGCAGTAGAGGCTGAGTTCAATGTTGTTGCACACAGTCAGTCAGCCAGCCAGAAAATGCTTCATATTTTATTTTTTAACATGGAACAATGTAAGCAAGTTGGAGAGGAACAAATGTCTCAAAGGATAACAGGTAAGGGAAGAAAGCCTGGAGCTCAACAGTTGTTGTGCCATGGTGCTGGGGATTGAACTCAGGGCCCTGGGCTATGTCTCCAGCCTTTTCTGGCACCCATTTTGGAAAGAGATGATCTAGGTATATTTCAATAGCATGACCTTAGCCAAATGGCAACTCTGATGTTCCAATGACTAGAACAGGTGGGCCAGCCAGAGGGGCTGAGGAGATGCTGAGGGGTTGCCCCAAGACACAGGAAACAACAGGAAGTGGACAGGAATTAATTCTCAGAGGCTGAACCTAGGTTAGAGTGTAGATAGCTAGAAGCTGTTTCTAGGGAACATCATTGCCTAAGGTTAGGCTGAGGCCAGATATAAGGTCAAGAGGGTTCATCTAAGTCAGTGCAATGAAGTTCTGAAGCAGGATTCTGTCTTAGAGAGCTAGATGTAAAGAGAGCAGCAACTACACTTTTGTTGAAATTCTAGCTCTGAAGAAGGCATTTAAAAAAATCAATACCAAAATCATAGCAAGTTCAGACATAAATGGAGGTCAAATGGAGGTATGCTCTGAATTCAAGAACTACCTAAAATCTGATTCTCATCATGTACCAAAACCTGCTCTCTTGAAGCCAGGTATTGACAGCCATCTGATGAAGTTCTAGCTAAAAAGAAGGGAAAGAACTTCTCTGAGGAACTTGCAGGGAAGTTCCTTAAAGAGAGTTGACTTAATTGAGTGTCTTTGGTCTTCTTGCCTTCCTGCTGCCTCACAGAACACAGATGTGATAGGTGATACTTGGCAGCTATCTTGAGACATGAAGCAACTTAGCGAGTAGAAGAGTGGGTTTGGATGATGGGACTGGAAAACAGGAGTCTGACCCTCTATAACCCCCAAGCAGCTCCCCAAGGCTTTGAATTTTCCAATCTCTATCTTTCATCTTGTTTGAGCCACTTAGTTGAGCCATTTTCTCTTATACAAAGCTGTGCTTTGTCCAAATAGATACACCTTTTCATGCAAGAGCCTTTCCCAGCATGCAATGTGTGTGTCACTAATTGCAGACAAGTGAACTGCACCTAGCACAAACTCAGACATTTATGGGGGCATGATTATATATTTATTGTAATGCATAGTCAAGAAAATATAGCCAGTAGCTTCTAAACTGTGATTACACGGTCAAAACTCAGGTTGGTATTTCTATTTAAAAAGTGAGTCAATTTAAAATAAATGCTGGGATCCATATAGACTAGCTGTGTCACAGGAGTAGCAGTGATGGTGAAACAGAACTGAATGACTAAACAGCCTTGAAGTAGTGCATTGGAAATGATGGGAAACTAGACCCTCTTGCCCTCATCCACAGAATGGCCTCCATAAATGGCTGTGGTGTCAATGACAGCATACACAGTTATCTCCCTGTAGGAAGTCCCCCGCCTCTGCCTAGTCTACCTCTTTCCTCTGGACAGCAGCAGTAGCAGCCGCACCAAGCCCCTAAAACCTTTCCTTTTGCATTCCTTCAAATTTTCTAAGATGCCATTTTTCTTTCCAAAAAGCACATGGCACTAACCTACTTTAAGTACTTTTATGTTTCAGCTTTTCTTAAATGAAGCCTTTAGCCTCAGTCATTTTACAATCCTGCCTTGGTCTCTTTCTCACACTGGCTCATTGGTTGGGCTCCATTTGGTGTGGTTTGAAATAGAAGGAAACTGCCTCCCATATAGAAGATCTATGGCTGCTTGTTTCTCCTGAGCAGAAATATATTTATCACTTGTGGCCAGATGGAATCTTACCCAGAACTTGCCTCCTAGGGACAGGAAGAGAGAAGAATTCTCTGTGCTTTACTTGCATGACTCACTCTGAGGACTTCCCACCGAAGGGACCATGTTGGTCTCAGTTTTGCCCCAACTCAAATAAAGTTATGGTGATCTTCTCTATTTTCAGATTGTAGTATCGGGTTCTCATTTGCTTTGGCTCTGTGATCTGAGTCTCTGCCTCAGGAGGAAACTGAGGGTGCTTTAAAGATCTCCATCACTTGGGCTTAAGAGGGATAGTTTTTGTTTTCTATTAGCCAACAGTGATTGCAGAAATTGGGGAAATGCAGAAGAAATGAGTACACAAGGGGGTTGCAGCCTTGGGTGGATGATAAATGGAAGGTTCAAGAGCAATAGGGACACATCATGGTCTCATTCAGATGAAGGGTACTTTTGTGGGACCTGGATTGAGACAAATAGGTAGGTCAAATGGGAGGTGGTGGTGAGGAGAGAGAGAGAGAGGGTCAGGGGGAGATTGACAGGTAGGGCTTAGGTTTGGGATATAATAGATAGATTATTTAGCATACCTGTGGCCTCAGGTTAGCTCTCTTGACAACCTGGAGTTTCAAATATTAACAATGAGCTAGAAATCTGATTCCTAAGTAGCTGGAATCTGTTGGTGTAATTTCTGTTGGTGGCCATCATCTGACTCGTTGTAATAACCCCAATATCATACCCGAGCCTTGTGACAGTAATGGCTGAAGTGAGATCAGGCCAACCACTCATTTTACCAGCGAAGTAACTGAGGTTTGGAGAGTCTTTCCCAAGGTCATACTGATGATAAGTAATAGAATATAGCATGGATGCCAGGCTCCCAATTTCTGAGTCAAGGGCTCTTTATATCAGTCTAGTGCCTTCGCAGTTGGTGATTGACAGGTTAAAGTCCTTCCTGGTCTCACTGAGGCAATCCCACCCCTTCTCTTCTAACTCCCAGTCTTCACTTCCCCATTGTGTACTTGGCATCTCCGGCAGGTCTATATGCACTTGAGTCTTGGGATCTCCTTGACCTTCACTTGGCTTTGTTCTCCTCCATTTGCTACCTTATTTCTCTCGTTCTCTCCTTGATGAATTTTACTGAGCAGAGGATGTATAGATCGACGCTATTCAGCACTTGTCATACCTCATGTAGCAGAACTAGGTGGGAGTGGTGGCCACGCTCACTTTCCTCCTGCATATATTGGCTGAAGTCCAGCTTCTGTGGTGGACGCAAGGTGAAACAAGAACAATCAAGGGTTCGATGACAAAATGTCCTATGCGGGCTCAGATACTTGAATGTCTGGGGAGGCTGTTCGCTGGAGGAATTATGTCACTGGATAGCCAGCCTTCAGGATGCTGTCAAACCCCTCCTCCTGGCCCACCTACATCCCCCATCTGTTTCTTCAGTTGAAGCTGGAGTCAACTCTGCAGATTAATAAACAGGGGTGTTTCAAGAACCCCTGCCCGCTAGTGAAGTCCATCCTTGGAGGGGCAAGAGAACCCATAGAGGTGAACAGGACCCCCATCCTTCATCTTTCCAGCTTTCTGTGACTCTGAGGAAGATGTGACCAAACCATTTCCCAAGTACAGACCCTCCACTCTTGAGATAGAAGACCCTCTTGCTGGCAGTTACTGCTTTGGATTCCAGGGCATTGCCTCCAAGCTGAATTCCCTGAACATAGCTTTAAAGTTCATAGCCTTGCCCTACTTCCTGTTTCCTCTCTCTGTGTTGAGCTTGTGGCTGCAGATGTAATCTCTCAGCTTCCTGCTTCTGCCACACCTCTGCCTCCTTATCATTATGGACTCTCTCTTTGGAATCCTTAGCCAAAGTAAAGTCTGTCTTCTACAAGGTGCCCATCCATAGTATTTTTTTAGTGTATTTTTTATTGAATATATTCTTCATTTAAATTTCCAATGTTATACCTCTTCCTGTTTTCCCCCTTCCCGAAAACCCCCAACTGATCCTCCCACCCCCTTCCTCCAAGAATATGCTCCTTCACCCATCCCACTTCCATGACTGACACTCGATTTCCCTATGCTGGGGCCTCTATTGAGCCTTCATAGGACCAAGGACCTCTCCTCCCACTGATACCCGACAAGGCATTCCTCTGCCACTCTTTTGGCTGGAACCATGTGTACCTCTTGGTTGATGGCTTAGTCCCTGGGAGCCCTGGGGCGTCTGGTTGACATTGTCGTTCTTCCCATGGGGCTGCAAACCGCACCCCCTCCAGCTCCTCCATTGTGAACTCCTCACTCAGTTCAGTATCTGCCTCTGTATCTGTAAGGCTCTGGCAAGGCCCCTCCAAAAGACAACCATAACAGGCTCCTTTCAATATGCACTTCTTGTCATCCATAAGTTTTGGGGTTTGGTGACTGTTTATAGGATGAATCCTCAGGTAAGACAGTCTCTGGGTGGCCCATCCATAGTATTTTATCACAGAAAACTCACTGACTGATTGGAGAATGGAATGAATGCGTTGGTCTAGCGTCACCCTCCAAAATGGTCTCCAATCCACCAAAGTTTTACATGAAATTCTGAAGACTTTGAAGCCCCTGAGACCTATCTGTAACTAGCCCAGTCTTCCATGGCCTATTGAAGTAAAGCTGGGATGGTGGCAGTGAAATAGTTAAATATGAACACAAGGCAAGAAGTTGAAGGATACCTGGTTGCTGCCAGTTTAAAACCAAGATGGGAAGATTGGAGCTATGTTCGGAGAATTCAGCTTGGAGGCAATGCTCCAGACTCCAAAGCAGTGACTGCCAGCAAGAGGGTCTTCTATCTCAAGAGTGGAGGGTCTGTACTTGGGAAATGGTTTGGTCACATCTTCCTCAGAGTCACAGAAAGCTGGAAAGATGAAGGATGGGGGTCCTGTTCACCTCTATGGGTTCTCTTGCTCCTCCAAGGATGGACTTTACTAGCGGGCAGGGGTTCTTGAAACACCTCTGTTTATTAATCTGTAGAGTTGACTCCAGGTTCAACTGAAGAAACAGATGGGAGATGCAGGTGGGCCAGGAGGAATGATTTGACAGCACCCTGAAGGCTAGATATCCAGCTTTGGACTCCTTCACCTTATATAAATAGGCTTCTTAAACTGTATCTCTGTGAAAATCGAAGACTGATAAGAAAAATCCTCTTCACCTAATAGCTTTCATACTACTTTCAGGGAGACACAGCTCCTATTTCCTCTTGATTTAAAATCAGCAGTTGCCTAATATATTGTTCCCTCAAGCATTTTTTTCTACTGAAGAAAGAAATGTCCAGAAAATCGGCTTTTCAGTGTCCCCGTAACTATATGGGAAGAAAATGAGATAGCTAGAAACCTTTACACTTTAAAAAGACTCCATTTTCCAAGCAGAGCCTCTTCAAATGTCTCTACTGACTCACACGCACAGCCAGTGGACCAGGCAGGAGGAGCCCACGGGTTCTCGGTATAGACTTGCTAGGTATGGTTTACAGTTCCATGGTTTGGAGATATTAAATGACCCGCTCAAGGTCTCACAGTAAGCCCACTGCAGAACGGGTGACTGAGAACTTAACATGGTCTCTGTAGGTAAAGGCTAAGAAGAACTAATATTCTATGAAATCAGGGTGACTTACAATGTAAAGATCTTCACCTCTCCCCAGCACCTTTCTGGATCTAAATCCCATTCTGGCTTGCTGGACTGAGCAGCCCCGTCTTTCCATCCCCCACCCTCGTCACCCAGTCTCTGCTCCTAGGTCAGTTGGACACTGCTTTGGGAGCTGAGTGTTGGGAAAATGAGTGAAATCCAGAGAAGTTGTCACGGCAACAAGGAGCAGTGGCTGTCCTGAAGCGGTCTGACTCTGCACATGCCAAAGGGTTTGAGTGTTTGCTACCCATCTGGGACCTGCCAGCTTCCCAGCATGCAGCAGAATGTTAATGCCACTCCCTTCCTCCCTTTCTCTCCCTGCCCGCTCCTGCTGCAGCCACCCAGGGTTGGCACCACCTGCTGCTAACTGTCAGCTCCCTTACCAAATGGCCACACACAGTCTGTGAAGACACCTTCCTTTGCAGCTTTCTTGTCTCATTAGATAGAAGACACAGTGTGTCTCAGACATGGAAACAATCACAGAGATTTTTTGGCTCAATAGTCTTTCTTAGTGGGGAAACTAAGTCTCAGAGTGTGACAGTGACTTCTTCAATATGAATATGATTAAAAGGAATGAAGTCCTGGAGCAGGAACTCATTCATGATCCAGATCCCTTTGGTCCATTTGCTTTTTCAGTCAAGGCAGAAAGCCTAATCGAGCTTCGGTGAACCATGGTTTTCTCTGTACCTCACCCTCCTATTCTGTGAAGTCAAGTTTTAGACTCCATAGTCTAGGATTCTCTGCAATGTTTACAGAACCGATGTAACATTTTTATGTCTCAGAAAAGGACCAGAATGGAACTTCTAAATCAAATCCTATTCTCTTGCTGGTTTTTGTTGGTGTCTTTTCAACAGTAATGGTGGTTTTTCAGGAGCCCATCAATGGTTTGGCTGAGAAGACCCTTTGCTTTATAGTACCTAAGTCACTCTGCAGACCTCCTTACAAGTTCCTTGTCGCCAACTTGAATCCCCTGACAAGTGTCTTCCTATAGTCACATAACCCTCTATCCTCATCTTGCCCAAAACTCAGCCACAGGTATGCAAGGTTGATGCCAAGCTCTTCATAAAGAATATGAGACTCTTGACACAAATAGCAGCATCCAGCACCCTTCATTACCCTTCCCTTTTCAGTGTAGTTGTAATAAACAATCTGATCAAAACCCTTTCTGGGTAGAAAGGAAAGGGTTTATTTAGCTTACACTTTGTATTAGTTAGTGTTTCATTCCTGAGAAGAGACACCATGACCAAGACAACTCTTATAAAGGACAACGTTTAATTGGGGCTAGCTTATAGTTTCAGAGGTTCAGTGCATCGTCATCATGGTGGGTAGGATGACAGTGTCCAGGCAGACAAGGTGCTAGAGAAGGAGCTGATCCTCAGGCATCAGGGAAGAAACTGTCTTCCACACTGGGCGGAGCTTGGGCATAGGATACCTCAAAGCCCTCCCCTACAGTGACACACTTCCTCCAACAAGGCCACACTTCCTAACATGTCACTTCCCGTGGGCCAAGCATTCAAACAGCTGAGTCTGTAGGGGCCATACCTACTCAAACAACCACACACTTCTAGGTTATAGTTTATTATAACTGAGGGAAGTCAGAGCAAGAACTCAAGCAGAAACTTGAAGCAGGGGCTATACAGGGATTTTGCTTGCTAGCTTACTCATAGACTCTGATTGGCTAGCATTACTATACAATCCAGGGCCAGCCACCTGCCGGGGCGGGGGGAGTAGTATTGCCCACAGTGGGCTAATCCCAGGTATATAAATTAGCAATAAAGACAAAGCTTCATCTACGTGTTCTCTAACCAATGTGATCTGGGCACATCTTCAACTAGGAGTCCCTGGTGAGGTGACTCTAGGCCATATCAAGTTGACAGTTAAAGCTAACTAGGACACATCTATTCCTACAGTCATCTGTGATCACAGTGTTTCTTTAATTTGCTTGGTTGTCGCCATCTTGACATATATGAGAGAATTTTCTCCTTATCCAGCCCTTTCCCTCCTTTCCATTTTCCCTAATTTATTCCATTATTCCTAGTCCCCTTGAATACGTTCTCAACACTGAGTGAGGTCTCCCCTCTTCTCCTTCAGCACAGGCACTGGTCCCTGTTACTGTCATTTTCATGCTGTATCTTCAAGTTTATTGCCTGCCTTTGTTGTTGGGATGCAAACTCCTCAACTTGGGTATTTTCCCCCTTTGGCCCTACATAGGTGAACTATGGTTGATCCCCTGTGCAGCTCAGATTGAAATGTGGCCCCCAGGGTGACAATGTTGACAGGTATGGGCACGGAAGAGATGAGCAAGCTTTCGGGAGGGATCCATGGAGTTCTTATGGGACTGGGTTAGTTGCCTCCAGTGAGACAGATCTGTAAAGCGAGACTGCCTCTTGATGTTGAATCCCCACTTCTGCACATTCCCACTTGGTCTTGTCATGAACTTATGCAGCATAAAGGCCCCCCAAACTGGGCAGACTGCTGATGCTGGGTTCTTGACTTTTCAGCTTCCAGAACCAGGAGCAGATTAAATTTCCTCTCTTTATACACAACCTGTTCTCAAGCATTCTATTACAGCACCAGAAATGGATTATGACAACTCTCAGGTGTCTCCTGTGGAATCTGACTTGGAGGAGGTGCCCAGGTAACATCTGTCGAATGCCTGGATAATAAATATTGAATATTGGATGTTTGTTAGGAGAGTCAGATCTAGGAAGCCATCGGGAAATGATTCCAAATTCAAGTCATGGGTGTCTCTCACTCACTGGGTTTGCTAGGCTGTCAACATCTTTCTACAACAGAGACTGTTCATAAGATACTCAGTGGCCTGAGCATCAGAAGATCTTCTACTGAGTGTTGATGCCTGGGGAAGTTGCTTTTTTCTTTCTGAATTTCAGTTAGAATGACAGGTTGCAGGTTTTTGGTTTCTTAAAAGCCTTGTACGTTTCATTTAAAATTTAATTACAGATGAATAATGAGGACACAGGCCAGACTCTCAGGAGGGACCCAAAGCTACCTTCCACTAAGCCATACCCACCAAAATGCCTTTTATTTAGATTGCTTTCCAGGAAATGTCTGCATGAGCCAGGAGGAGGAGACAGATGGCACAGGTCAAACTCAGGTGCTTAGTCAAGGCAGGCTGAGGGGTGGGGGTGAGGGCTGCTGAGGTCAGAGTCAGGGAGCAGGCTGGCCCAGCCACTCGCACAGCAGAGGTGTCTAGTGGCCCTCTAGCCTTCCTGCTGATGGTGTGGAGACATTAGGCACCGTCGGTGGAGCCCAGCTCCTTACTAGTACTGGGAGAAGCTCCTTCCCACTTATTCTTTGGGACCCTCTTTTCTCTGAGTCTATGCTAGGCTACTCAGGCACCATGCTCTCCTACACCCCCTTCCTCACCTGTGCCTTATTCTACTTATTTTTCATATCCTGCTGGTCTCCTACTTAGTAGCTGTCACCTCCTCCAGGAAGCCTTCTGATGCCATCTCTCTTGAATCTAGATTAGTGAGCCTTCTCTGTCTCTGTCTCTGTCTCTCTGTCTCTGTCTCTGTCTCTGTCTCTGTTTCTCTCTCTCTCTCTCTCTCTCTCTCTCTCTCTCTGCTTCTGTGTGTTTGTGTGTGTGTGTCCAGAAGTCAGAGGTCAACTTGAAACCCACTGATTTGACTGGCACGTCTGGCTAGTGAGACTCGGAATCCTCCTGCCTCCACTTCCATGGGACTAGGAATACAAGAGTGCGCCATGATGCTCCACCTTTTAATGCCATTTCCAGGGACACATCTAAGCTTTCATGATTGCACAACAAGTACTGTACTGGCTGAGGCATCTTCCCAACTCCCAGGGCTCTTTTCTTACATTCCCATAGCTACAGGGTTCTGAGAGGACACCCACTAAATTGTCTCTTGATTGCTTCCCTACCAGGAACCCGAGTTGCTTGTGGGCAGGCACTCTGTGTCTTAGATTTTGAAGTGAATAAATGAGCTACAAATTAAGAAAGGGAACATGACTTTTGAGGTCCAGCTATCACATTTCTATCAGCACTGGACAAGAATGGAACGGGGCTGGAAGGCCTTGTGTGTTCCATTCACAAACAGTAAGAAGGGTTGACAACAGTCACAGTCTTCTGGCAAGTGCTGGAGTAGGCAGGTGTCTTCTTTTCCGAATCTTCCAGCCTAAGCCTGCTCCATACGTATAAAACCCAGCATATGCTATGCATGGTCCACATGCTGGGTACTATGGGAAACCCTGGAATCATCAAGCTACAGGGTGCTTCCCAGGCCCTGCTCAATTATCACCTTTGCTGCTGTCTGTGACTTCATGGGACTCCATGTGCTCCTTCATGCTGGGACTTAAGTAATATTTCTTTCAGGGCAATCTATAGGAAATGCCTTATTTGGCAGGTACGTTGTACAGGGAGTAGGCCAGGGTCTCACTCAGAAGTAAGCAGAGCACAGAAGAGGCACAGAGAATAAAGTCTGTAATACACAGAGCACTGGGAGCTCCCTTGAGTCATGTTTGGAGTGCTGAGCCTCATTCCTCAAAAGACCTAGCCCTCTGGCATTTCACCTCTCCTGTGAGGTGCTCCTCCTTTGATCCTTCAGCAAATTTCACTGAAGCAAAACACAAAATGCCCCAGGGGCCAAGCTGAGACAAGTTCCCTACAGAGGGCTCAGGTGTGAGGGGCTGCTGACTTCTCTGCCTTGCCTCTGCTTTCCCTGTGTATGTGAGGACCAAGTCTGCCCCTTCAAGTCTGCCCTTAGAAGTACTTTTCTCTGGTTCAGCATCAGCAAAATCAGTACCTTCTTTTGGTTTTCTTCAGGCTCACTGACAAGGTATCTATTTTCAGAAGGATCTTTGGGAAAAATGACGGGAAGTGGACAGACTGTCTCCATTGCCAACAACAGATACAGACAGCACAGCTGAGGTAGAAGGGTGTCCATGATAGCCTGGCTCCTGGAACTTGCTTTGCTCCTCTTTAACAGGGCACGGCAAACACCCACTTGGTCTATGCTTGGAGACTTTCCTCTACGCTCTCCCTTCTTTTCAATGAGAGTACTAGAGTCTAAGCCTTTAGGCATTCACCCATACTCATGTTCTACCATGAGGTCATACCATAGAAAAGGTGTACTGTTTAGCCTTTGTCAACTTGACACAAACTAGTCACTTGAGAAGAGGGAAACTTAGTTGAGAAGATGCCTCCATCAGATCGCCTGTAGTAAGCAAGGCTGTGGGAAGGTCCAGCCCTCTGTAGATGATGTCATCTTAGGTAGTGGTCCTGGTGGTATAAGAAAGCAAGCTGAGCAAATTAAAGAGAACTAATATGTTAGCAAACTTCCCCTGTGCTTCCTGCCTCTAGGTTTCTGTCTTGAGATACTCCTTTGCCTTGAGATACTCCTCTGCCTTGAGATACTCCTCTGTCTTATTTTTTCAATGGATAATAATCTATAAGCAGAAACAAACTCTTTCTCCCAGATTTTCTGTTGGTCATTCTGTCCAATTGCTGTTGGCCATGGTGGTTGTCACAGCAACAGAAAAGCAACTGATACAGGAGGAGATGTAAATGAAGTGAACGACCTATCTTCTGTGATGGCTCCATGGTGTGCCCTGTTCTTCCTTTCTTCTTCTGTTCCTTTTCTTTTAAGAAAGTCCCAGTCTGCTGAGCACACCTTTAATCCCAGCACTTGGGAGGCAGAGGCAGGTGGATTTCTGAGTTCCAGGCCAGTTTAATCTACAGAGTGAGTTCCAGGACAGCCAGGGCTACACAGAGAAACCCTGTCTCGAAAAACAAACAAACAAAGTCCCAGTCTGACTTTTGACTTATGATCTGCCTGCCTCAGTCCACTAAGTACTAGGCATGTGACACTATGAATACTCACATTTTTCTTACAGGGGACCATGAGATGACACCATCAAGAAATGAGAGTCATGGTCTATTTTCTTGAACTCTGTCCTCGCTGGTTTTATCACCATGTGGTGCATACGAGGAAGCAGGTGAAGTTACAAAGACAAACAGGTTAAATCAGCTCATGACTTAGAAAGCTCAAATCTTTTTTTTTTTTTTTGGTTTTTTTCGAGACAGAGTTTCTCTGTATGGCCCTGGTTGTCCTGGAACTCGCTCTGTAGACCAGGCTGGCCTCGAACTAAGAAATCCACCTACCTCTGCCTCCCAAGTGCTAGGATCAAAGGCGTGCGCCACCACCGCCCGGCTTGAAAGCTCAAATCTTAAGATCAAGTGGTCTCTTGGTTTGGCCTCTTGTGAGGATAAAGGGTAGTGTATCACGTGGTAGAATGTATGTAGGAGCAAGTGAGTTTACCTTGAACCAGGAGGTAGGGAGGAGGTAGACTTGCTCCTTTTATTTTCATTTATTTTATGTGTGTGTGTGTGTGTGTGTGTGTGTGTGTGTGTGTGTGTGAGAGAGAGAGAGAGAGAGAGAGAGAGAGAGAGGGAGAGAGAGAGAGGGAGAGAGAGACCCATGTGTGTATATATACCTGCACAGGCACCTGTGCAGAACTGAGAAGTGGGTAACAGATTCTTTGGAGCTGAGTTATAGGTGTTTTATGAGCCATCCAACATGGGTGCTGCAGTCTAACTTAGTCCCTATAATAGCTTCCAAGCTCTGATTATCATAGCTTCCCACTGTGATGAGTATAACCTAGAACTGTAGCTAGAGCAAACCCTTTCTCCCTTAAGTTTCTTTTGTCAGAGTGTTCTATCACAGCATCAGGAAAAGAAAATAAATATAAGTCACATCCCTTCCATCCTTATTGCCTCTGGACCCTCTGCCACAACATGAGCTTCCCTCACAAATGCTCTTGAGAGGGATTCAGGCTCCAGTCCCTGACAGCTGGGGGAGATGGCATCCTCTTTGGTAATGTTCACCTAGATTCATACCTTCTAGATACAACTTGGAAACTTTCTTGCCCTTCAAGTGGAGAATGCTAAGTCGTCTAGCACAGAGAGAACCTGTGTCTTGTGCACTCCATGCTGCTGGCAAGAAAAATTATGGGAGTGAATGCAAACAGACACCAAGGATTTCAAATATCAGAGTAGTCAACATCATAACTAAGAGTTCTAGATCTCTGAGAGGGTCTCCAGGATGGTGAGCTAGAACCTGCGGCAGATGCCATTTCCCTCAGTAATGGTTGGCTGTGATACATGGAGGACTACTGAGACTCAAAAGCTGATTGTTTCTCAAGTACCTGGATCCACTTTGCCAGTGGGCTAGATGCACCGGGCGTGTGGTTCATGAGCTTGACTCACCTAATTGGAAAGAATCCAGCGATAGCAATTAGACAATGTCAAGTCCTTGCTCTTCTCTTGTTTGCTCTGTGTGACTGCAGAGAAATCCCTTTACCTCCTCAAGCCTTCTTTTTGTTGTAAATGGGAGTGACTCCAGCCTGACCTGCCCCCTCTGGGGACTGTTGTAAGGATAGAATGGCACGGTGCACAGCGGGGAGGTCACTGTAACTGAGCACTTATATAACTACACTGTGTGATGGGCACTCTTCCTGCATCCTGTCAATCACTCCTCATTGCAATCCTTCAGTGGAGGAATCATCATCTCTTGTTGCAGATGGAAGCAGAGACAGAGGACCACATAAGTCACCACCCAAGTTCATGCAAACTAGTTGGCACTGAATGCCCTGGCTTAGTGTTGCCTAGTACTAAAGATGATGTTCTTAGTATAAAAAGATGTATAACATCACACATACACACACACACACACACAGTTCTTTGTGTGTGTGCCTGTGTGTACTTACATACATATATATGGTTCTTTGTAAATAACATGGTTTGTATACCCCATTGTTACTATTGTTGCTGTTCTTATTGATTTACACCTGTTCTTTAATCCATCCCTTGGGAGCCTATTATTAACACAAGACATCTAGGGTTTGGGGTACTATGATGATTAAAATAGATTGCCAGTCTCAAAGAGTCTAGAAAGACATCTGAGACAAACCTCCAGAGGTTTGTGAGAAAGTTTCCAGACTGGGTTAATTGAGAAGGGATGGCCCACTCTAAATGTAGGTGGTACCACTCCACTCCATGGGTTCTTTGCTGAATTAAAGAAGGAGAAAGTGCGCTGAGCACCAGCATTTGCCTCTGATTGCTTTCTGGCCACAGACAAAATGTGAGCAGGTGCCTCAAGCTCCTGCCGCCATGATTTCTGAGTCAAACTGTCAGGTGCTACATCAGTGAACAAAGTAACGAATAGGACTCCTATAGAGACACAGAGCTTTACTTATGATCTTATTCTCTCATTTTTGAATGAGACACAGTTCAACAGAATGCATCAGATTTCTGCTGGGGTCTCTGTCTCTGGGAGGATTTGCTTTCTAAGTGCAATGTCCTAGAGAAATGCAGGACCAGAGAAGATGTCCTCAGTGCACGAATGAGAATCCCTAGCCTCTGATGATGGGTTAAAGGAGGCAAAGGTTCAAACCCTAGGCACTCTACTCTGCGGATGGCTGATGGCATACTCCAAGGACAAAAACACGGAACCACACAGTTCCTGGAGATCCAGCCCAAGCAGTCTGGACTGCAGCAAGCAGGGGGGCTTCAACACATTCTCATTTCAACAAGGATCCACACTTGCCTTTTCTATCCAAAGAAGAAAAATGACAAAATGGGCCACTAGCAGCCTTGGAAAAATGAGCAGTTAAGCGTTTAGGCATCACACTCTGTTTCCTGACAAGTAGAGAGAACTCAGAGGGTTTTTTTTTTCTTCAAGAGATTTTTGACTATAGAAGATCGACAGAAGGTGGGACGTAAATGCAAGCATAAGTCCATCCTTAAGGATGACGATCCCATCTGGTGGGGGCTGGAGAAAAGGGACCAGTTTTTGCTATCAAAATCAGATCCGGGGATGCAGGATCCATTAGGCCCTGGGTTCAAAACCCAGCACTACTGAGAATCAGCAACAAGGCCATGGCAAGTCAGTCTCTCGCAGGCTGTGGTCCATGCTGGAGCCAAGATGGAGGGAACCAGAATGGAAGGAGAATGTGAGGAGCACATGTCTTCCAGTGATCTAGGAAGTACAGGAAAGATTCTATGACTGAAATTGGAAAATTCATATCTAGGAAATAGTTGGTCTTAAGCTCCTACTGGGATCTTTCCTGGAGCACAGCAAGTGAAAGCAGAGGAGATATTGAGAGAGCTCTGGAGTCCACATTTGTACTAGGTCCTCTCTGTCTGTTTGTCTGTCTGTCTGTCTCTCTCTCTCTCTCTCTCTCTCTCTCTCTCTGTGTGTGTATGTGTGTGTGTGCTCGCATACACATAGCATGGCTAAGAAGCAATCACTGCTAAAATCAAAAGGCTCACAAAGAAGGATTTCATTATACGTATTACTCAATAAACCAGTGACAAATGGCCTTTTTGAGACCTGGTAGGAGCCTTTCTAAACCCACCTAAGACCTGCTTTTCATACCTCAATGCCTGCATTCACTCATCTGTGTCATTGAGATCACGTTTTTTGTTTTTGTTTTGTTTTGTTTTTTTTGCACCTTGGCTTCTCTACCTGTAAAATGGGTGAGATCATGTGTTCCTCTGGACCAGTGGAGAGAAGGGAAAGATGTAACAGGCACTAGGAACTCTTGCCAACTATACTTTAGAGTTTGCTTTGGGCGTGTGTGCGAAGACAGATGATGGAGAAATGCATATTTTGCCGCAGAGCTTTCTTGCTCTTCACGGGAATGATCTCCGCTGGGACGTGAATCCTCAGAGATCGCGCTTTAGGGCTTTGGGAAGATGGCTTCCAGAGCCTCTGAAATGATTCAGAAATTGAAAAGAGAAAGTGACTGTGTGCGTGTGTGTTTATTTGTGTGGACCACAGGAGCAGATGTGACGAGGGGTGCCAAGGAGATTCTGACTAGTCTAAGTGGAGGGTGTGTTTGTGGAAGGGGAGCACAGAGGCCCTAGGTGAAGGCCAACTTCAGGGGAAATGAGGCCACAAAGAGCACTTCTGGGAGCTGGGCAGTGGTGGTGCATGCCTTTAACCCCAGCACTTGGGAGGCAAAGACCGGCAGATTTCTGAGTTTGAAGCCAGCCAAGTCTACAGAGTCAGTTCCAGGATGGCCAGGGCTACACAGAGAAATCCTGTCTCAAAAACAAAACAAAACAACAAAACAAAACAAACAAACAAAAAAACACTTCTGGGGAGGACTTACCACCGGACTCTGACCATTCTGTTTCTCTAGAAGTTGGAGCTGAAGTGAGAGAGTTTGGTGCAGGGAAAGCTCCTGTCTGGAAACCTATGTTTTAGAGAACAGTAGCAGGCCTATGTGCTCACTGGGATGGATCAGGGTTCTGGGCTGGCACTGCCAAGGACTGTGGGTGTTGAGGTGAAAGGCAGCTGGCATGAGAACAGAAGCACAGTGGGGCTTCCAGCTCTGTGGTCCTCTGCAGAAGAGTCTCTCCTTTTCTCTCCCCCTGAGTTTTTCTCTGATCTCCATCTTGTTTGGGTTAGAGCCTGGAGCCTGTTTCCATTAGTGGAGTCCCTGGGGTTGTGGTGCTCGCAGGACTAGGCAAGAGTGGGAATTCACCATCAGCAGAGACAGCACAGCTTTGAAGATGCAAAGGCAGAGCTGGGCACATGGCAAACAATCTGCTTCATGCTGAGAAGGAGCCTTGGAAAAGAGGACATTGTGTCCCCAGATCCTGGAAACAAGCTTTGAAGCAAGATCTGTAGGGCATGTGGTAGAGACAGCCGGGATTGCTAAGGACGAATGTCTCAAATGCTGGGGAAAAGGGAGGGGAGATGGTGTAAGGTCTTTCCTCTAAGCTTGAAGTTCTATGGTTCAGAGCTGGGGTTCAGGAGCAAGTTGAGACCTTCTGGATATTCCCATGCATACACTTTCTGTGACCCCGGGATTTATAATTTACTGACAGATGGGTTTTTCAACGCCAGGCATCTTCAACACACTTGACATGGCACCAAGCACTTTTACATAGGAACCTTCTTAGTTACTTTGAGCGACAGTCCTCAGGGCTGTGAAGAATTTTCTCTCTTTTACAGATGAGGAAACTGGACCCCAGAAAGACTAGAACCTGGGAGACTTTGTTTCACCAGATTGTAAGAACCCAGGGGCCAAGAACCAGAAACTTTATTTTAAAAAGAAAAATCTGTATTTTAAAACATCCCTTAGGTCATTCTAAAACCGAATCATTAGTTAAATATTGATTCATGCCACTGTTTATTAAGTAGATTTTCTCTGCTGTCTGCCATGTCCCAGGCACTGTGGAGACCGTAGATATGAAGCAGTGACCCTAACAGCTGGAGGACTTCCCGATCCCCTGAGGGGAGATGATTTAACAAGTGAGCGAGTAAACACATAACGTGCGGGGACAAAGCTTCGTGGTCCGCTAGAAAACAAGCTTGGGGGCCGACTGTGGTGTAGGGAGTGCTTGCTCTTCTGCAGGGTTCATCTGCGAAGGCTGACCACTGATAGGCTGACACCATCTGCCTGGTGGGAGCCAGGGTATGAACTGTGTGACCGAGAGATGGGCTCTTGGCAGGACAAACTTTACACGTTCACAGACTAGCATAGGGTGCATAGCAGGAGCTGAGGTCTGAGCTGTGTGTGGGGGGGTGGTGGTGGTGCCATAAAGACCCTTGCGTGTCGTTGTAAAGACTTTGCTTTTATAGTGTATCATGTTTCTGAATCAATAAAAGGCCCTGAGCCGTGAGATGGCTATTTTAATGCTTCTGGCTGCTGCATTACAAGTGGACTGTAGGGGGCGCAAGACAGAACGTAGGAGACCAGTTAGGAGGGACTGGAACGATCCAGCAGAAGTGATGGTGACTTGAACATGATTGGGAGCAGTGCCGGCAATGGAAGGAGCACAGATTCTGCAGTTATTTTTGAGCAAAACTATTTGTTGGTGGAAGAATATAATAAGCTAGGGAAGAAGAGAGGAGTAGGAAACAAATGCAAGGATTCTGATGAGTAACTCAGTGTTGGGTAGCAATTTACTGATGTAGGGAAGATGGAAGAAGCAGATTTGGCTGTGTGTGTGTTAGTCAGAATGTCACCATGGACATGAGATTCATATGCATGCTTGATGTCCACATACAGGCTGAATGTGCAGATTGCTTCATGGGTCTGGAGTTCGGCTGATGTCCCAGCTAAGGATATAAACCTGGGAACTGTTAGTATATGGGTGTTATTGAAAGCTAATGGGCCAGATGAGGCTCCCTAAGGAGTGAGGAAAGGTGACAGGTGATGATGGTGTCTTCAAGGAGTCGCGTTCCGGACACTGTAGAGGAGTCAACAGGTACACAAAAAGGAATGGGCAAAAGTGCTTCAAAGTGAGGTGAAGAAGGCATTTCAAATGGGAAGAAGCAGTCAGGCTTTCAATGAAGTCTTTTTGCAGAGCTGAGCACCAGCTACAGCATCTAACAATATACAGCCCATTGGTCTCATTGGTGAGATCTGTCTTCATACATTGAGGTAGGGGTGGATGAGGGGAATGACATGGTAGCCGGAGGAAAAATGATCCTGCACAGAGAGAGTTTAATTCCTGGGGTAGGACGTTCAGCTGTGAGATCTGCTGTCAACTCTGGAGCACTTCCTGTTCCACCTGTTCACAGAGGGGAGGCAGCACCAAAAGGGGAAGGAAGAAGTGAAGGCACAGATCACCTACAAGAAGACCATTAGCTTTCTAAGAAGAAGAAGACCATTAGCAGCCCTCCAAGTACGAAGGAAAACACCTTGTAAAGAGCAGTGGCAGCAACCTAGGTGGCAATGGCAGTTAGCACAGATTCAGACAGGAATTTCCTTTCTGGACAGAAGAGTGAGTAAGCTTAGGCCATGAATGAGTGGAACTCCAAAGGCTCTATACCAAATACTAAAACCCAAAACAAATCAAGACAAGATGACCTGAAGGCACTGGTATAATCAAAAGCCAGAGGAAACTGCAGAGGAGTCTAATTTGGAATTAAAGGAATGGAATGAGATTCCTGATTTATTTTAAAGTGCTTGCATGTGTGCATGTGTGCATGCATGCGTGTGTGTGTGTGTGTGTGTGTGTGTGTGTGTGTGTGTGTGTGTGCGTGCGCGCGCTTGCTTGTGTACATGCCAGAGGACAACCTTGGGTGGGGTCTCATAGCTGAGGAACCTTCTAGCTTATGTTTTGAGACAGTCTCTCACTGGCTTGGAGATCAACTAATAGACACTGCTGGCTGGCTGGTGAGCCCAGGGATCTTGTTGTCTTTGTCTCCCCAGGTATGAGATTATAAGCTTATGCCTCTCTCTCTCTCTCTCTCTCTCTCTCTCTCTCTCTCTCTCTCTCTCTCTCTCTCTCCTCTCTCAGTATGTGTGTGTCTGTGTGTTTCTGAGAATCAAACTTAGGTTCCATGTTTGCCTGCCAAGCATTTTACCTGTTGAGTTGTCTCACCTGCCTAAGCTTTACAGGTTGTTGCTGTTATTATTATTATTGTGTGTGGTGTATGTGTATGAATGCTATAGCACATGTGCTAAGGTCAGGGGTCAGCTTTTGAAAATCAGTTCTCTCCCTCTGCCATGGGTTTCAGAAATTGAACTCAGGTTGTGAGTTTTGCTTGGCAAGAACTTACCTGCTAGCCCACGGTTTTCATTTTTATGCCTTTCTCCCTCCCCTGTTGTCCTTAGGGATAGTTGTTAGGGCTACTATCACTGTGATAAAACACCATCACCAAAAGCATCTTGGGAAGGAAAGGGTTTTTCTTGCTTTCACGTACACATCACTGTTCATCATTTAAAAAGTCAGGACAGGAACTCAATAGGAACCTGGAGGCAGGAGTTGATGCAGAGGCCATGGAGGGGTGCTACTTACTGAGTTTCTCATGAGGGCTTGTTCAGCCTGCTTTTTTTATGGAACCCAGGGCCACCATCCCAGGGGTTGCCTTGTGCACAAAGGTCTGGGTCCTTTTACATCACTCACTAATTAAGAAAATGTCCTCGGGCCTGCCTTCTTTTCAGCTAACTACATTGTGTCAGAGTCAAACTAGCCACCACCCCTGCTAATGGCAGGAACTAGTTAGGGATGCTTGCATGAGTGATTTACACCTAACTAGAAAACTCTTAGCTTTTCTGGTTTAAAGACTAGAACCCAGGCTTCAGGTTAGGCATTATACCCAGGAAGTAGAAGCAGTATGTTCTAGAAAAGGAGAGTGTCACAGAAAGGCAGCAGTAAGTGTGTTACATAAACCTTTTAAAAATGCTAAATTGTAGCATGGCTCAAAATCGAACAACAGCCTTCAATTACAACATCAACAACCAAAAAGAAAATCCAGTTCTTTGACTCCTGAACTATACATGTGCGAAGAAACTCAGCAAAGGAAAAAAATGACTGAACAGGGCTTTTAGCTGCTGCTTCATATAGCACAGAGAAGATAAGCTCTGAGATTTGAGTTCATCCAACTGAACCATTCTTTAAAGGAAAAAAATAAATCAGTAGCATTAGGTAGACCATAACAGAATCTAGAATTTCATTTCCATAATCAGGTGAACTAAGAGAAAAGGTCATTAGTGGAAATTGAGCTTGAGATGAACCAAATGTTTAAAGTATGAGAAAACATCTCTCTCTCTCTCTCTCTCTCTCTCTCTCTCTCTCTCTCTCTCTGTGTGTGTGTGTGTGTGTGTGTGTGTGTGTGTGTGTGTGAGATGCTAGAGGTTGAACCTACAGACTCCCACATGCTAAGCAAATGTTTTTCTACTGAGTTATATCCCATGCCATGAAAAAGAAACGTTGGTAGCTATTAAGTAGTTATTGTAACTATGCTAATGACTACAAAGTATGCTTATAATAAGAAACAAAGGCCCAAACAAAGACCAACAGCAACAATAGACTGAAAAAAAAACAACAGAGAAACAATTCCCTCAAAGGACAACCAAATTGAAAACTCTAGAATTAGTTCAAAACCAATACAAGATCTGAAAACTGACTGGGTGGCCTTCACAGTAGACTAGAAGTGATTGAAAGAGGAATCAGCAAACTAAAAAGCAGACTAGGCGGAAACTCCCTAATCTAGTGAACAAAGAGAAATATATTAGGGGAAAAAAGAACAGAGTGAGCGATCCTTGAAACGATGAGTAAAACAGTGAACTGGGATCTCAGGAGATGATAGTGAATGGGGCAGAAAAAAGCATTTGAAGAAATAATGTTCAGAAATGTTTAAAACCTAGTAAAGATACCTATGTGCAGAGGCAAGATTACAAATTTCATAGAGAAGGAACACAATGTCAAGTAGACATTGTATATCATGAACAAGTAGCTAAACCAAGATTAAAGACTGCTTTGTCTGAGTGAAGTCTTTGTTGTAAGTTTTGTGAGTACAGAAATGGGGATAATGGGGAATTCAGAAAATTAGTTAATTCATGCATATAAAATATAATATCAGTAATGATAAAAGTATAAAGAAAAATACAGCTGAGGAAGAAATGAGCTAAATTATGTAAGTTGTTCAAAAACTTTTCATGGCAGGCTGCTCATCCAGTGGACGTGTTATAAGAACTTCCCTTGTACTGGCCACTCTTCAGACATACCATACAATTAACTCATTCTTCTTCTAGAAAGTCACACCTATGGCACACATGCAGACAAACATTTGCATACATAAAACAAAAACAAAATCTTAAACACGCCCTCATTAGTATAAAAACTATACTAGTAAGCAGGCATGATCTCCATCTTAGGCACTGTGTTGTTCTATGCTGTCTTCTCAAACTACAAGATTAGTAGTCAATGGTGCTCCATGGGGCTCTGAGAGCCCCAGTCAACAGCTAATGGACAAAGCCCTGGAGATCAGTTTCTCTCTCATTGTTATTCCACATCTAATCACAGCCACATGTCTCCAAGTGGTATCAGATGGTCCTGTCCATTACTTTTCCTTCCTAAGCACGGTGGAAAAAGTTTGGAACCAGCAGGCCTGAAGTCAAATTCTTGTAGTCATGGGACCTTGGAAAAGCCATCTGCCCCATGGCTCAGCTTTCTCCTTTTCTCAAGTTTGAAGGGCATTAGACTCAGCAGATATGGCTACAAAGCCATTACGGGAGGATGTGATCTCTCCATGTGTTTCCCACATCCTCCTCCCCACTGTTACTGCTGGTAGGGGTCTGGGCTGATTGCTTCCAGGTTCTTGGCCTCTTGTCCAAAGAATGAGAAAGAAGGGCTCATACAAATCTGTAGAAGTAGTACAGACAATTTATTTAGGGTGAACGGTAGGGTAAATGGGAGAGGAATACACTCTCAAGATTGACATTGGCCATTTGAGCGAGAATATTCAAGGGCCCCAGTTACTCTCTGGGTCTCTCTTTTATGGGGTTCATGAGAAAGAATTTGGCTGCTGCAGAGGAATGTATACTATTGTTCAGAAGGAGGTGTATCTCTAGACAGCTGAGGGTCAGGGAGAGGGGTTGAGGTTGCTAAGTACCTTGTTTGGAGAGGGGCACATTATTAGAAGAGGAAGTGTATGTATAACCCAAAGCAAGTAGAGTCCCAGATTGCTAATCTCTCTTCTATTCTTTGCTACCTCAAAACTAGTAAAAGTTGTGGCTACCAGTTTTACCTAGGAGACATGAGAAGCATCTATAAGGGAAGTCCTTTTCCCTTGCTATTCAGTGAATTTTTAGATACTCTCTAGACTCTGATCAATGGGAACTTCTCAGGTGTCTTAGAGCCAGCAGCTGCTGTCTCCAAGGTGGATGATGGGCTTATTTGCTAGCTCAGGTGAGTGACAGGTCTGTCCCTGTGAGGTCCTCCCTCTGCCTTGCTCTTCTTCTGTTTCTATTATGGCGGGTTCAGACTGTTCCTTGCATTACATTCTGGCTCTCTACACTGGAAGAGCTTTCCTGAGGGGCAGGGCAGTCATACTGACAAAGCACCTAACATATTAGAGTGTGAACAGGCTTTGGTGTGAGGAATAATGCTTAAGGGAGGAGGGATTGGGAATAAACTGACAGAAGACAGTGAGGCTCAGACAAAGGCTAAGGCTTGGAGATACTTCCTGTCAGTGGGGGCTTCACTTAGTTTGGAACTGTGCATCCACTCTGTCTCAGGGACTTTATATTTTCCATCTAAGAAATGACACTGCCTTCCTTTGTACTTGGGTAGGAAGAGCAAGTGAGGAAAGAATGTAGAGGAATTGTTGGGCATATGGAATTGGCTAGGATTGGGAGGATAGATCATTTTGTTTTTGAGATATGGTCTCTCATGTTAACCTAGGCTGCCTTAGAACTCAGTATGTAGCCTAAGTTGGCCTTGGACTGGAGTGTCCTCTCTCAGACCCCTAAGTTCTAGGTTTATAAGTGTGTACCATTAAGCCTGTCCTTTAGGCCCCATTTTTCTTTTTCCCAGGGTATATATCATGGTTAAGTGATAGATAAGCATATATTATATCCAAAATATCCCCACATATTGAACATTACATATGATAATGTATGCAAATCCATTAGTCTCTGACTAGGTCAGAGACAAGGTACACTCCTTGGTGGTATCCTTAATGATGTCAACAATGGTTTAACAAGGTGGCATGGTGGCACTTCTTTGACTAGCTGCACTTGCGGTTACTAGTCTTGTCTTGAAATATGGGCTCTGTCACTTAACCAGAGAGCCAACAAGCTATTCTTTCCTGCTAAGACTTGTTTTTCTCATCTGTGAAATGGGGTTGATGGTATTTTACGACTAGGAGATTGTGAGGTTCAGTTATGTTTAGTAAGTAGAGAACTGACCAAGGGCCCGAGGCATTCTCCATCCATGACTTTCCTTTCCCTGTCAGATGAGAAGGTTGTTCGGTTTTCGTTGGAGCACTTCATGTATAGTCGAGCTCCCAGACTCCCAGACTCTCTAGGAAAGACTTCTAGAACCTGGAACCTTCTAAGGTTTAGACATTTCTGGGGATGCTTCCACATGCCTGGGGCATCTGATAATACTTTAGGCCCCACACTTTTGGCTTCCACCCTGTTCCTCTGTTGCTCCCTCAGCATGGTCTATTAAATGAAACTGATCAGATCAGTTCTGTTCTCTTTCCAGAAGCAGGGTAGGAACCATCAACATGATCTGCACTCCACAGCTATGGTCCACACTTCAGTTCCAGCCATGTAACATAGAGGGCATTGGCAGGAAGAGGGAACAAACTAGCCCTTAAGCTGAAAGAGGGTCTGAAGGAGAACCATCCGAGCTCACACACCTCATGAATATCTCCTATTTGCCACTTGACCTTGAGTCTCCTGTCTGGTCAAGAGTAATAATTGGTTACACTTATTCTCAGCATGGGCAGGATGGGGACAGTGATGAATAAGCATTGATGAACTGCCTGGCCTACACCAGGCACTCTGAGGATGCCTGTTCATGTTCCATCCTCAAGGTTCACAGTGGTGTCTTCATCTTAACTACCAGTAGAAGTCGTAGGTTCACTTGATACCCACCTCCCAACACTCTATCAGCTCTGATAGAGACCTAGCTCTGTTCAGATGCTGTTGAAGATACACCCTGTGTTCTTTCCTCATCTTTACCATCTAAGCCAAAGCATCAGTTTTAAACCCCATTAGTGGCAGGCACCCTGCATAGGAAAGTGGTCATTAGCTTTGCAAAGCCATGTCCCCTTGCAGCTTTGGATGGTGCAACCACAGGCTGGGAGGCTGTCTCCTTTCTCTCTGACTGAGAATACAAGTAAATATGTCCCCAGGAGTTCCTGCACTGTGGGAGACTAATCTGGGCCTGCAGTTTTTAAAGGTGAAGGGGTCCTCCCCAAGTGCTTCATAATTGCTACTGTTCTGCAGATTGCCAGCCATGGGTGTCCCCTTGGCCTTTGAAAGATCCAGTGCCTTTTAACAAATAGATGGAGTGCCACTAGGGCTGGCAAACACCCCTCCTCAGCCTCCAGATGACCTGTCCACCATGCACTCTCGATGCATGCTCGTCTAGAATTACTTCAGTGAGAGGAAAAAATGAGTAGAGGCAGGCTCTTGGAGGGTTTGAAAAAATGGGAGAGCCATTTTGAAGATGGCAGGGTTCTGGCGAAGAGAAGACCTGTGGCTTTTCCCGGCAGGGCGCTTGTAACACTTGGCAGGTAGCTGTGCTTTCTTTGTCCATAGAGAACAAACTAAAGCATTCTCACGCATCTCTTGCAGTCACAAGACTCATTCAGACCAGATTTATTAGCACTGAAACCAAAGCCTGCTGTGTTTCTTACAGGAATTGTTGACAGGAGTGGTTTTTTTCCCCCCACGAACCCAAAGGAGAGCTGACTTTTTGGAAAAGGCCTAGACACAGGGTGCCCCAGGGTGAAGGCATCAGAAACATGGTGGTGGGACTCCTCCTTGGCTCAGCTGCTGTCACCTGTACAGTGGGAACCAGAGGCTCTGGCTCCCGGCAGCCCCAGCTCTCCCAAGCTACAGCTTCCTCCATGCAGGCTGCTAGGCTGGACTTCTTGTTAGCATTTGATTCCCAGATTTTGTGTCTGATGACTCTGGAAGAGGATGCAAAACCTGGCCTGGAATCAGGTAGTCACAACTAGAGCTCGATTCTGGTGCTTCCAGGATGTAATTCTGGGATAGAGGGCAGTGGAATTCTGGGCTATCAAATGGGACTGGAGATGGCAACATCTGCCTGGGAAGTTTGTTCTAGGAAAAAACAGATAAATCTTAGAAATTGCTGGTTGTAGTACCTGCACTTAGTAGATATTCAAACTCTGTAGTTATTTCCATGGCCAAAGGGTATTAAAGGATATTCTGCCCTAGGTAGCTTTAATTGTCTGCTTGAGACAACCTAGAGACAAACGTTGACACAGTCTGAGAGGAGCATCTCAAGTTAGGAGTTGTCCTGATCAGATTGGCCTGTGAGCATGTCTGTAGGGTACTGTCTTGATAATTAATTGATGAAGGAAGTATCAGTCCACTGTGGGCAGCACTTTCCCTAGGCAGGCAGTTCTAGGCTATATAAGAGAATAAGTAAGTGATCAAGCCAAAGAACAAGCCAGAACACAGTATTCTTTGATGCTTTCTGTTCCAAGTATCCACTTAAATTCCTTCACTGACTTCTCTTCAGTGAGGGGGTATGACCTGGAAGTATAAGCCAAATAAACCTTTTGTTCTTCCCCAAGTTGATTTGGTCAGAGTATTTCATCACAGCAACGAGGTGACATTAGATAGTCACGGCAATGTCAGACCCTGTGTCAAATCCCAATTCTTCTGTATACGAGCTGATTGTCCTTTAGTAAGTTCCATAAAACTCTTCTGAGTCAGGGTTATGCTATAAGGGAGGAACTGTATTCAGTCCTGCAGGTAGTGTAAGGGTGACCGAAGTACAGGTACATAAACTATTTGTATTCTCCCTGACTGAATGGACGCAAGGCGTCAGATGCTCAGTGCCCCTGGTTTCCTTGCTGTGTAGCCTTATGTCAGACACTTATTGGACTCTCTTGTGCTGAATTTGCATATTGTGCTCTTGTTCTGATGTATCCTCCTGCTGTGCTACCCACCATGTTCTGTCCCTGCCCTGGACTTCCTCCCAGAACTGTCTCCTTAGTGGACTGCATTAATTCCTGTTCCGGAACCTTTCCTAGTCAACCTCAGCTTGGGTCAGGAATCTGGCCTATGTCTAACCTTTTCCCCAGAGAGGATGAAGAGACAGGAAGTAGAAAGTTCCTGGTGAAGAAAGAGTCAATGGTGCTTACAATTCAGTAGACATTTGAGTGTTCCCAAAGAAGCTATAGGTGGGTCAGTTTGGAGACAGCGCTCTCAGAAAGCAGATAAAAGCTGCATTCCTGGGTTGGAGAGATGGCTTAGCAGTTAAGAGCACTGACTGCTTTTACGTAGGTCCTGAGTTCAAATCCCAGCAACCACATGGTGGCTCAGAACCATCCATAATGAGATCTGATGCCCTCTTCTGGGGCATCTGAAGACAGCTACAGCGAGCGGGGTGGATCAGGCAGGGCCAGAGTGAGCAGGGCCAGAGCCAGAGCTGAAGAGTTGGCTTAGTGGTTAAGAGCGCTGACTGCTTTTCCAGAGGTCCTGAGTTCGAATCCCAGCAACCACATGGTGGTTCACAACCATCTGTAATGAGATCTGATGCCCTCTTCTGGTGAGTCTGAAAAACAGCTACTTACATATAATAAATAAATAAATCTTAAACGAGGAAGCCATGGGAATTCAGCCTCATAACATGGGAGCACACATGAGGGAATAAGGGGGCTCTGCAGTGTTTCGATGCTGTTTCTCTTCAGAATTCATGTTGGAACCTAATTTTAACTGTGGTGTTGACAGGTAGAAAGTGACTGTGTAAGGAGAGTTCCACCTCATCAATGGACAGTGTTCTTAAAAAGAAAGCCATTGTGCCAAATAAGCACATAGCAAGAAGGTGTCATTTGGAGCTGGAGAGATGGCTCAGTGGTTAAGAGCACTGACAGCTTTCAGACGACCTGGGTTCAGACTCCACCATCTACATGGCAGTTCATAACTATTTGTAATCCCAGTGTCAGAAGACCTGGTACCTTCTTCTGGCCTCTGAGGGCACCAGACACACAGGTGGTACACATTCATACATGCGGATGAAACATGAATCTTTAAGAAAGTAACAGTAAGCAAATTCTCAGACATCAAACCATTGGGAACCTTGATGTTGGACATCTAAGCCTCCAGACCTTATTATATGCAGTGTATTTCTGTTCTTCTTGCTACTCAGTCTAAGGGCTTATATATCATCCTGAATGGATTGAGAAAGGCTTCTGCCACAGGTATGTCAGGCAGATGTGTGGTGTACTACACTGGGTATTCTACACCTGCTACCCTTCAATCCTCTGCAGTAGCATTTCTCAACCCGTGCACCATGACCTCTTTGGAGGTCACATATCAGATATCCTGCATATCATATATTTACATTATGATTTATAAAGCAGCAAAATTATAGTTATGAAGTTGCAGCAATATAATATTAGAGTTGGGGAGGGGGGTCACTACAACATGAGGAACTGTATTAAAGGGCCACAGCATTAGGAAGGTTGAGAACCACTGCCCTGTAGCATGAACTTTGATCACCATCTCTGCTTTTCAGAGGACACTGAGCTTCAGAGAGGCTAAGAGACTCATGCAGATCTATCCACCTTGTAAATTCTCCAAGGCAGAACCTACATAATTTTCATCTGAACATTGCCAAGAAGTGAAAACAGTATTAAGTTCACAGTGGGAGCCCAGGATGCTGAGGTGAGTAGGAGAGGCTATTTCTATGCCCTGCATCTTATACATCCTCATCTCTTTCTATTCCCCAGATGTGTCACATCTCCAGTTCATGTTCTTCTGCCTGTGCTGAGAACATCTCTCCCCTTCTCTTTACCTAGCAAACTCCCATTCCTCCTTCAAGACCTAGTTCAAATATCATGCTTCCTGTGGAAGTTTTTGAGTCCCTCTGGTAAAAATACTATCCCCACCATGCAAGGTCACATATTATTCTGTGCATACATCTCTTAGAGCAGTTACCACATGAGGCATAAAACTTGATTATGCATCTTTATGTTTCATTAGACTGCTCAGACTGAAGGTTGGCTCATGTTCTCCTTGCCTTTGTGCCCAGGATGTCCACAGAAGAACAGGAAAAACATGTCTCCTACCTTGTCTCCATGGAACTATTCCTTAAGTGGGCTCACCTCATTTCATCTTGAAAATGGCATATCCAGCCCCTACTTCCTGTGAGTATCAGACACTTCTTTTATTGTTGGTTAATAAGAAATGAGTTCACAAAAAAGCCATCAGGAATCGATCCCAAGATTCAGGTCAATAGTATCTGTAATCAATTGACCTTTTCACTCATACTTGACTCTTTTGTGAGTTTGTAATTCTTCATGTTTCACTTATGAGCTATACAGAGACAGAGTTGGCTGAGGCAGCATCAGGGCCCCACCCCAGACTTCTACTCTTGACCAGACTTACACAAAGTCAATGAACGTTCACTTATCACATTTGCAGATGACATCACTGGCAGTGATAGTGATTTTGTCAGAAGACAGAATCAAGATTCAGAACAATCAAAGCAAGCTGTACCAGAGGGTCATCTCATTGAACAATAATGAATTTTAGTCCAGGAACTAATTACAAAGGGGTTGGGTGGGACATGCTGACCTCACAGAAGACAGTGGTGCTAAAGCTGTGATGTGGAGTGCCTTGAGCCAAAAAGTTGTATGACTGTTGGGTGGAAGTCAAGAGTGTGCTGTCGAAGGAAGAAACTCTAGAAGGAGGAACATATGATCCCTCTAGACTTGTCTATCATCTCCTGAAACGCAATGCTCAGTTCTGAGTTCTACCTTTGTTGTCCTAAAGTGATCTCTGTTCCAAGGACAATGGTGTAATATTAAAACACCGAGATTCAAGAAATAAGGGTAAAGTAACCCTAAGGAATAGGGCCTTTTCCCCAGAAGGTGGATGTTAAGCCCCCTATTTCTAACAACAATAACACGCATTTGGATACAAGTGTTAGAGGTTCCTGAGCTGGAACTGACCTGAAAACCTCCCCCAACCCACAAGGACTGGCTTTCATGGTACTAGAAGGCACCATGCAAACTTGCAAAAGAAGAAAGCAACCAACTATTTTACCCAGCTATGACACCTATGAAACACAACCAGCATGTCACAATGACCCTAGACGTGCAGTAGTGATGTGCACACCTTGGTTGTAACCAACAGCTCTCTAATTAGACTTAAGACCTGCTCAACAAGAAGGAAATCATACCTGGCACTGGAAACCCAGTATCCACCAGGGCTGGTGAAGTCATGGATCTTAGAGGGGAACCTAAAACTGCCTCTTTACTAAACAATCATTAATCCTTACCTACATTTTAAATATTTGTCCTTCTATCCACAGGTAAGTGTAGTCCTCACTCCACATCAAGGAAAATTCCTTTTGCAATTAACTAGAGCCATTACAAAAAAACCCCAAAACCAATCAAAATGCAGAGTTGTAGAGCTCAATCCCAACTGATAATTTATAACATAAGCTTTGCATCTGAGGTTCAGGGGTCACTGCAGAAAAGAGGGGTAGAAAGATTGTGAAAGACAGAGGAACAAGGAGTTATCTGTGAGATATGCCTCCTAGAAAGGTTGGAAGCTACACGCATAATGACTGCCTAAACAGGCAGCAAACAATGATGACGCTAATAAACAGGTTAATGCAGCAGGGGGATATCTCACGAGTACTCAACTCTACACAACTCTACAGGTAACTAAGGAATGACGAGAGTAGGAGAAAGAGTCTTCCCTAAGGAAGGACACACCAATTATCTATCCAATATTAAATGAACAGCCTTGAAAAAATATATACACAAGTAACACTGTACAGACTAAACAGGTTGTGTGGTCTGCATATGCGTGTATAAAACAACAACATCGTCGTCATCATCATCATCATCATCATCACGATAAAAAAAGAAGCCATGAATTTGAAGAAGAGCAAGAAAGAGGATATGGGAGGCTTTGGAGGAAAGAAAAGGAAGAGGAAAATAATATAATAATCTCACAATCTCAAAAATAAAATTAATTTAAATGAAAAAGAATAGAAGCTTTGGAGGCTAGGGGATGTAGCTCAGTTGAGAGTGCTTGCCTAGTATGCTTGACATCCTGGGTCCTATCCTCGGCTCCCTATAAACTAGGGATGGTGCTACATGCCTGTAATCCAAGCCATCAGTAAGTGGAGGCAGGAAGATTAGATGTTCAAGGTTACACTTGGCTACACAGGGAGTTCAGGGCTATCCTGAGATGCACAAGGCCATCCCACCCCCCAAATTTTTTTAAAGGAAAAAAGAAAGAAGTAATGGTGATCAAGAAAGAAGGTAACTTCCCTTTCCAAATATCCAAGATCTATCACATTGAAGAATGATTTTGTAAGGCTAATGGACAGAATTAATATTAATTGGTAAAAGTGTCAGCCAGACATAGCTCTGTTCTATATATGAAAGAACGTTCCAATAAGTCAGCGCTGTTCACAGGGGAAATGTGCTTCCCTGTGGTGCTGGGAGCTCTGGTTTATTTGTTCAATTTGTTAGCAGTATTGTGGGAAGGATTACAAACAAGGTTGGTGGAAGTCTCAACTTTCAGGTGCCATCCATTTTTGAGAGGCTACACTTCCAAATTGTGCTTTCTTCCTCCTGTAATAATTGAATTCCCCCAGGATCTACCAGCCCGGGGGTGGGGGGCAGGGGCACGAGGAGAATGGGACGTGAACCGCAAGTGTGGATTATTACAAGTGTAGCCTACACTATACCTGTCCTGCCTAGGACTGATCATTGATCTTGGCGAGAGAATGGTTCCAGAAACAGAATGGTTTCTCTGTTCGGGGTTGTGAAGAATCCTTTTCTATAAGGCTTCTCATTTCCGACTCGAATAGACCCAGGCTTCTGGGCATGCCTACACCAGTTCAACCCCTAGTGTGTTGAGCCTGAGGCCATCTGCTGGTTCTCTAGCTCCTTCTGATGACTGGATTGTGGGTACTTCAAAGCAAGAGGTTTTTTTATTTCCAGTCCAAGAAATGTAAGGGCCTTCTACATCTTCTATCTTTTTCATTAAGCCCTTCTTCTGTAGCAGGGTGGTGAGCTATAGTAAAAGCCATGAGGTCAGACAAGCATGGGATCAAACTCAAATCATACATCTACCTTTTACTAGTATGAACTTAATAAAGCATTAGCCTCTCTGAAACTCACTTTCTTTCTCTGTAAACTTGGGGTACTAATAGTACCTTCTTCGTCACTTGTAAGGATTGGGTAAAACCTGCAAGGGAAGAGTTGGGTAGACGGTGACAGAGGGGTAGCACATCCATTAGCCACTGATAGGTGTTTCCTGGTACCTGCACCCTTCCTTCCCCAGTGTCTGTGCTCTGCCCCCTAGGTTTATCCTAAGAGCTGCTCTTTCTTCCCAAACCAAATCATTCCAATCCCAACTCTCCACTTCCCCTTCATTCAGGGGGAAACTGTTCTTTCACACGCTTTGCATTTTAACGACTTCTACCGCCATTGCTCCCTCTGATCTGCTTAATAACATATTTTAAACTAATCCCTTGTAATAAAAGGATTTCATTACTAGCAGAGACAGCTGTGTAATGCAGTGAGTTCATTAGTTTCACTTTTGCTGGAGTCAAAAGTTTTGCAATGCTGGAAAGTTTGGGTGAGGAAGATTGCCTGGGGAAGTCCAGAAAGGAAATCCCACAAGGACAGATCTACAAGGGACAGAAAGAGCAGGGCGTGTGCCTGGAGAGAGGCCACAGGAAGAATGCCAAGGCTGCAAGTATTTCACTGAGTAAGGGGCTTGAATGTTGGTGAAGGGCCAAGGTTAATAGACTGACCTTCCCTACCCACTCATAGAGACAATGACACCCACTCTAACTTGGCCAGCTACTCCATATCTCATAGTATATTTAATTAAGGTACCATGTCTTAATTGTATTCATATTCTTGCATTAGAATTTTTGGTATAGAAGAGTGTTAGCCAAACATCAATAAGTCCATTTTCTTCTCTATTTTCTCTCAGTACTTTCCACTGAATACATCCTACTTCAACAACTCTCTCTAAATCGGTAACAAAACGTCCATTTCCACTTCTGGCTTCTAGACATGCATTGGTGTCTGGGCTTCCCATTTCCATTTATCTTCTCCACAGGGCTGTTTGCCTCTCACACCCTTCTGCTGGCTTTATCTCCTATCTACCTTGAGCCTGATTACCACTCCTGTGCTTTCTCCACACTGCTCTTTTCAATAGGCAGTCACTCCCTCTGTGCCCTCAGTTAAGAAGACAGTAGCTGTCCTTCCTTACTTCCTTACTGTTCTGACCTACCAGTCACAGTTTTGTCCATTCACCTAGTAAGTAGTTTGAGTTCATGTATACCAGAGGGTCTGGTCTCTAGCCTATACCCAGCATTATATCATTCTCTGCCCATGTGTAGCTCTCAGATTTTGTATAGTATCCGTATTTTAGCTTTCCAACTCACTATGCTACCTCAATCAGAATCTTTGCCCTCCAGGCTGTGATGGCTAATTGTCATTGTCAACTCGACTACATTTAGAAAAACCTGGTAGAGTCACTTTGGGACATGTCTATGAGGGGGTCTCCTGAGATTTAACTGAAGAGAGAAGACCCACCCTTCAATGTGGGTCTTATTAACTCATGGCTGGGGTCCTGGGTTAAATGTAAGAAGGTATGGAGAAAGTTTTCTCCAGCATTCATCTCTCTCACCTTCCTCACTGTGAATTTGACGTGCCTAGCTCACACCCCACCATTATGCCTTACTGGCATGATGGACAGTGTTTTTATTTAAACTGGAAGCCATAACAAATACTTTTCCCCTTAAGTTGCTTTGGTCAGGCATTTTGTCACAGACATGAGAAAGGTAAGAAACACACATGCACTAGGAGACCTGAGAAGTTAGTGTGTGACAGCTGCTAAGCTTCCCACCAGTCTTATGTAACTGTCACAGCAAGGCAAAGACACAAGTGCTCTCTGTCCCATCCCATTCCAAGTGGAGGCCTCAAAGACTTTTTAAGACAAGGTCTTGCTATATAGCTCTGGCATTCCTAGAACTCAAGATTAGACTTGACTTGAACTTATAACAGTCCTCCTGTGTCAGCTTCTCAAGCATTATGAACACAGTCATGTGTTATCACACCCAGCTAATAAATAATCTATTGCTTACAGTTACACAGTAAGTGTGACACCAAGGTCAGGAGGGATGAAAAAGGGTTCTCAACTAAGTGGAAAAGTTTCTTTAGGATAATGGTACCCCAGCAGCAAAAAGTAAAATAAGAAAGTGGACAAAGCCCTCCTTGGGTTTCTAATGACTAGTTCCTCTCCCATCAGTCAACCTCTTGCCTCTCTCCTCACATATACATATTTATACAGTAGAGGTTCCCTTTTCCTAAGGATATAGATTTTATCAGGAGTTACCACTTAATCACCAGGATTGTCCTGGCAATATTTCTGTATGTATAACATCAAGCTTCCGCTTCTGGTGATAGTGCAACTGGTTCAGGGGCCTTTTAGTCAGTATATGCTTGGCTTTGCTGGTGTAATAAATAAGCCCTCATATTTGAGAAATGTAACATAGAAAGTTTTAGTTACTTCCCTGTGCAGAGAGCCCAGGCAAGAAAGGCTGTCCCCTTTGTGGTAACTTAGCAGTCCAGGTTGCTTCCATGTTATAATCATCCACCTCAACTCATGGCATCTATGGGCACCACAGTGGCAGGGAATGAAGCTCCTAAGGAATTCACTCCCACCTTTAACTGCCCTGCAAATGTTGGGCAATGAATACTTCTGTTTATGGCTCATTGGCAGAACTAGCCACCTACACCTGCAGAGCAGGCTGGAAAATCTTGATGTACACACAGGAAGAAGAGAATAGATGTGGAGTGATTTACTAATCAATACAAGAGGGAGGTTACTAGTGTTCTGAGAGTGAATTCCAGGCTTCAAGAGGAATTCCATCGCATGTGAAAAATTGCAGGACAGGCTTTCTGTCAATATGTCAGCAGAGAAAGGCAACATGAAGAAACTATAATGCTAGCTCCCACGAATGAAGCTGACTAGGTAATTAATGATGGCTCCCCCAGGACTAAGATACCTAACCATTCATTAAATCTGTCAGCAGAAGATCTGGTGAGAGGTCTTGAAAGAATGTACCACAATAACCCCAACAAAGACTGGGACATGCGAATGTTCTCCTTCTCTTTGGTTCCTCCAGCTGACCCTTTTTCTTTAGAATATACAACTCTGTTGTTCTGTTTATGTTCATGCAGTTTGTAATTATATGTGCTGCATAAGAAACACTCCCCAAAGTCAGTGATGTAAAATGCAAGCAATTAGCAAGGGGAAAAGACTTTTAAGACACAGTTGGTGTAGCTGTGAAGGAACACACTGAAAACTGTCTCAGCATAAACTGCAAACTGGTTTACTGTGGAAATTGTCATGGTGATTGCTCAACACACTAGAGGTAGAACTACAATATGATGAAGTTCTAACAGTTCTGGATATAAAATCAAAGTAGGAAACGTTATCTTATGATAGAGACCTATGTCTTTTGTTGGACTCTTTGTAATATCGAAAGTATGGAATCACTTTAGATATCCATCAATGGATGAATAGATAAGGAAATTATGGTATGCTTGTACAATAGTGTATTATTTAGACATAAATAAGAAGAAAATTATCTGCAGTACAGTGAATGAGACTGGAAAACAAGTTAAGTGAAGTAAACTAATCTCAAGTTGCATGTGCTTCAGGAACTTCCTAAGATTGTGTGTTCTATTTACCTCCTGAATGTAAAGAGTGGACCTAAGGCTGCTTGTATTCTAATGCTAATTTGAGGCACCAAGACTGGTTGTCCCAAAGACTAGAGAGTCTGCATGGAAGACTGAGTGACACTGCCCCCAGTTAATTGTGATTGGTAAATAAAGATACCACAGCCAATATCTGGGCAGAAGAGACATAGGTGAGGTTGAGGTTTCCTGGGCTTGGGACCATGAGGAAGAAGAACATACAGAAGAGGAAAAAGGAGAAGCTGTCATGGGTTAGCTGAGCCATAAAAACGTGGCCCCGAGGGCTGCCCAATTGGAGTTAAGAGTAGCCCAGATGGAACACAGAAAATAGTAAGTAATGATTCGGAGTTATTGATAGGAAAGTAGATCCTAAGAGCACAGAGGGTAGGCAACTGCCCACCTATTGTACTGCTTAAGGCTTATTAAAAATGTAACAGCTGTGTGTTTTTTATCCAGGAACTCAATGATCAAGGCACAGTAGAAGCCCCAGGTCAGGATTTTAAATAGTTTTTACTACACCTGAACCTTTTTATTTTAATTTACATTCTGAGTCTTAATGAGCCTCTCTCAGAAGGGAAAGCTTAAATCCAGAGGAAATGGCTATTGATAGCATATAAATATGAGGAATCTGGAGTGGAGGGGAGACCTGAAACTAGAAAGTCTTTTACTAGGGATAAGGAAGGGACCAGACAAAGAGAGACACAAAAGCAAAGGAGTGTGTGACTCTCCCAAAAGGAAAAGCTTATTTGTTGTGTGGGGCCTAGAACTCAGGTCACCTGATTTTCCCAAACTGACTTCAATTCTCTGATCTCCCTGCCTAGTTCTCACCTCTCATCACTTGACCATGCTGGCTATTCCACAGAAATTATTGCCTCAAAGGTCACCTAGAAATGTAATGGTACCATATTTGATCCTGACTTATTCTGGAGTTCTCAGCTCCTTCTGTGTCCCACTGAGCCCTACTCTGTGTCACTGTCTGTAATCTTCTATTGATTCTTCCATAGATCTAAACACTAACCCCTCTTCTCATCCAAGCTTAACTATTACCTCTTCCACTACCCTTTTCTGACCACCTGACCCACTACTTTTCTCATTCAATGTAGAGGAAACAACTTTAACTTTATTATCTGAAAGATTTGGTGTAGAATGTCTACCATCAGATGGTTGCGTGCTGAGTCCTGTTTGGCCATGTGAAATGGACAATGTGACATGGTTTCTTACCCCTGGCATAAAGCCATCAGGGTTTGGGCCTCCATTAGTGTTGATGGTTGCTAGGCATAAAGCTTGTTTGTAAAACATTGTTTAAACATTTCTCTCTCTCTTTTTTAAAAGATTTATTTATTTATTATGTGTAAGTACATTGTAGCTATCTTCAGACACTCCAACAGTGGGCATCAGATCTTGTTACAGATGGTTGTGAGCCACCATGTGGTTGCTGGGATTTGAACTCAGGACCTTTGGAAGAGTAGTCAGTGCTCTTAACTGCTGAGCTATCTCTTCAGCCCTTGTTTGTATATTTTACTTTATGTTCTTCCTTCAGGGAAATGTTCACTCTGCCAAGGTTAATAACTCTATGATAATTAGAGACAGCATGAATCCAGGAGGCAAGGATGTGTCTAATGTCTCAGCAAAATTGTAAACTCTGAGACCTTTGGGACAGCTCTTAAGGCTGTGGGAAAGAACTCTGAAAACATGAGTTCAAAAATACATAATTTCTCAACTATGCAAAATATAAGGCTGCAATATGAATTGTTTAAGGAGCTTCACAGACCTAAAAGAACAGAGGCAACTGTACTATAAGCCAGCTTATGTAAAAGATATGAAGGCAGACAGATACAAAGGCAGGCAGATTCCTGAGTTCAAGGTCAGCATGGAACAGAGTGAATTTAGGTCCAGGTGTGGTCAAAATAGTTATCTCAGGACAGGATCCCACCCAGCTAAATTTATTGTTTGTGTTTACAAAGGCAGGCAGATCTCTGAATTCATTTGCAAGGTTTTAAAAAAATGTTCTTGCTGTCTTTTTCTAATAATCAGGAGGCTGGGGTCATAGAATGCTGATTTGTAGGATAATCAAAAGGAAACCTGGAATAAATGACTAAATTGATACATAAATAAAAGCCTTGTCTTTGAAGGCTGAGCTATCTGAATGAGCTGTCTGGAGATCTCCAGAGAAAACTGTTCTGAGCAGAACACAGGCTTGAACCCCATGATTGACTTCCAGTTGTTTTATTTCACCATTTGCAAATACCCCTTCTCTTAGGAATCCAAGTCGAGGCTGGTTCTTGTCTGGTAATTGCAGTCCTTGACTGGTGCAGTATATGAGTTCTCGACCTCCATTAAGTGTGAAGAGGAAAGCTGATGACCCAGGCTTATGGAAGCAATACAGCAAGATCATATATGATGAAGAGTTCAGTGAATGACCTTAGGTGTGCCTGTCTATAATTTAGATGTAGACAGACACATCTAGAGAGATGTAGATAGACCTGTACAACATTATGACCGAAGAGAAAAAACCCACTTATAGTATGACTGAGTCCAAATGATCAAGCTTACTCAAGAATTGAGAGGTTGACAGGGAACAGCAAACATAGCAGATAAAGCAGTTGGGTCTATGCTCTGGTTTTGAACGCCAAGTATTTTGTGCCTTAGCTAGGTAATTGTGGTCTTCACTCTTTCTGCCTTTCTTTTCTCATTTCCAAACTAGGGATTAAATACAGAATGGCCTATTTGATAGACTTAATGCAGAAATAAGTGAAATACCTTTAAAGGATTTAGAACAACTCTGGCAGAATGTAAGCCTTCAATAAATGTTAATTATCCTGTTTTATGTCATTATTCTCCCACATAGTCACTATGGACTTGCCTTCATCTTTGAGGGAAGGGACTGTGAGTAAAACAGGAAAGAGACATTTTACTAACCAGCTTTGGGAGAGCTTGGAGGGAACAGAGGGAAGTCTATTCTGCAGCATCTGTTACAAGAGTATCACAGGGGAGAATAGAGTCATAAGAAACAGCTCAAAACTGGGTCATTCAACAAAAGTGGGTAGAGGAGCAATTCCTAGTTCTGATTTCAAACTAGAGTTGGATAATTTTAATGAATGCTCATGTCTGGAACCCACCAGAACTGCTTGTAGGCCAATTTGTGAGTATTTCAAAAAGCATTTCAGATGATTTTATTTTGTACCAAGCATCATAAAACACTAGGCTAAAGCGAGATGGGGAAAAAGGTTAGAATGTTGTAAGTGATGGTGCTAGAGGGTATGTGTGTGTGTGTGAAACAAAAGGTATGAGACAATAGCAAAATTGAGGGGAGTTGATCCTGGACTTGGGTCAGGTACCTAGGAAGACAAGATTTATTGAGGGTAGGTGCTTCCTCAAGTTTCACATCCTAGCCACTCAGCTGCCTCTTCATAGACCCAGTCTTGTCCTAGTGATCTGGGAAAACATTATGAGTATTTTTCTTGGTTGCTGGTATTGAGTGTTTGTGACATGTTTTGAATCAGACATAAGAAAAAAATAAAAGGAAAAAAATTAAATTCCTAGTCTCACTTTGATCCTATCCACCCATATGATCATCCATCCATTCATCCAACCATTCACTGATCTACAGATCATCCATCCATCCATCCATCCATCCATCCATCCATCCATCCATCCATCCTTCCATCCATCCATCCTTCCATCCATCCATCCAATCATTTAACCATCCATTCATCCAGATCTATCCATCTATCTACCCATCCATCCATTCTTCATTCAATTATTTTATTCAATCAATTAAGGTCAAAATGTATATCTGCTTCTTTGTACAGATAGAAGGAATTTTGTCAACTCATGAGGGGAAAGACTAGGGACCGATCCTGTGGTCTCATTGGCTTTGGAAACAGGATGTGGGTCAGCTAGAGATAAGGTCATTTGAGGAAAGAGAAAGGACATTACTACTTGCTAGCCATGGAGACAACTGTATTGCATGTCAGTCTCAAGTGCAATTTTTAAATTGATAAAATGTTAGATGGTGATGATGCTTAAATATCAAACAAGCATGAAAGGCTCAAGGTGTTGTGAAAGGATTTGGAAGAGCAGCAGAATGACCTTCAAGCTATTGATTTTAAAATATTAGGGGTTTTTCCCTACTTAAAACAGATCTTTTTTGCAGCCAGAGAAATGTAAATGTCAAGTGCATGTTGAATGTAAGTACTAGCTAATCAGATCCCCTCAGGCCAGAGATGGACAGTGCTCTGGCCAATGCTGTGCAACAAGTTGCTGACTCATGGAGTTGGAAGACACTCAGGAATCTTAATCCAAATTTACATGGAATTATCCAGAAAGCAGATGTATCAGGTTCCTGTGGATTTAAAAATATCCATTTTTTACCACGCATGGCTTTGGTAGTGAAAAGGACTCAAATTTTCCTATTTCTTGAGCATCTATTAATTAAAAGCATTAGGCATACACATATGTATTGTCTCATTCTATCTTTATAAAAACCTATGACATAATTACGCTCTGTAGTTTACAGATAGAGGAAATAGGTTCCAAGAGATTAAATGGCTTTGCCAGGAACTTATAGCTGGGATGTGGTACTACTAGGCTTAAGCCCATGTCTTTGGAATTCAAAGCTCACACTCTAGGCTTAATCTCTGCCTTACTTGCAAAAACATCTGTAAAGTAATATATTGGTGTATCTGTGCCTAGGACTGTCCTGGAATCAGTTATCTTGGCTAAGATAGATGACTGGTAGCATTGCTAGTCACAGGAACACAGTCGACCACCCCTCTAACAGTGTCCCCCATATTGCTGCAAATATTTCAGGTGCCTTTGTGGTTGGAGCAGGTCTTGAGACATTTACTCAGTCCATTTCTCTGTCCTCTTCAAAGCGTGCAATTCTGTCATTCTAAGGTCAAGTCTTCGGTCAATTTTTGTCTCTTGTCCTAAATAGCTAGGGGTAGAGATGAAGGCACAGTAAGTCCTCTTAGCTCAGCACAAGTGACTCTGTTCTCTCCTCCTCCACCTGTTGGACTGAGTCATCTTTCCAGGCCTAACACAAATGTTATTCACAGAAACTTAACAACACATTCTGAGTCATCACTCTGTGCTGCAGGCTAAGGATCCAAAGGCTATAAAGGCAGCTTGTCCTGCAGAGACCACTCACGGCAGCCTGGTGATAGGCCTGTGAGAAAATATACAGTTGCAATGTTGGGTCAAAAAGGATGAAGGGAGATGCCAACACCAGGGTATACAAAGGCACTATCTCCAGAGATGATGGCACGTAGACCATCCATTGCCAGTGTATACTGGAATATAGGTTCTCCACCCTCAGTGCCCACCTGGCACTTTGGATGATATCTATCAAAGCCCTTATCTTAACCATCGGTGGCAATTTATCTCCTTTCCTTTTTGTGGGAGTCTGTATAGCCATCATGGGATCCTGGCATATAATAGGTCCTCGGTAAGCGAAAAGTGAAGGAAATAATGGGCAAGAAAATGAGACAACCTAAGGTTAGGCATCAGGAAGGTGAGAGGATGGGGAAATGGCAACAATGGGTGAGTGTGATGAGAAACTGGATGCAGCAGGCTCTTCTGAAGCATGCCTGACCAGGACAAGAAACCAAGAGACAGTCCCCTGATCCTGAAACTAGATGGGTCCTCCTTTCTGACTTTCCTTCTAACCCTACCTTGCCATCAGAGCAGGCCACAGTAGCCGAGGAACTTAGGGCCCAGCTAAAGGAGCCCCTTGTGTTCTCTCCAGTTTCTAGCTCTCCAACATTTTAATTCCACTCTTCATATTGACTGAGATCCCAGTTTCATTGTGAATAATTCACTGTACCTTATTTCTAAACCTCTGTTTAATCAGATCCCTCCTTCCTTTAAACAAATAGTGACTTCTATTTGCCAAATAATGACTTTCTCATGATGAACACAGTGCAAAGGTTCCTAGAGTGGATCAGCACTAAGAGGACTCAGTGGGTTAAGTTAGGAAGGGAAAGTGGAGGGGAGAATGGGAGGAGTCGAAGGAAATGGAGTGGGAGTAGATTTGATTAAAACGCAACAGTCATGTATGACATTCTCAAACAGTAATGGCAAAGTAGTTGATACTTGCTCTCTACGTTTAAGTGTACTTACAACTTTATATTTATGTGTATTTGTGGTATTTATAACAAATAAACTGTTACTAACATTAGATATGACAAAAAAGAGATCTTACAGTGGGCAATTTTCCATGATAGTAAGAACACTGCAGGAGCTGGAGAAGTCACAGAGAGAGGCCTCTGTCTACTTTCTCTCCTTGGGGGTCCAGACCTTAATCCAGGTCTTGTTTTCCTTGGCTTGATCACCTTCTAATATACCAAGTATATTGAGTGTATTATTTACTGTTTGTCATACACTCCCACAATACAAAGTAAGCTCTATGAGGTTTGGCTATTTCCAGCATCTAGAATGGAACCCAGAGTACAGTAGATGCTCAATGAATGCTTGTAGGATAAATGAATGGTTTACTGAGTCCATTTGAAAGCCTCCCCAAGTAAAAGGGAGAAGGGATCTTATAAAGTTTATGGCTGTGCCTTCTAGAAACCTATTAGAACCTAGTTGGCATGCTCTTTGGAGGTTGTAGCTATGGTGATTTGCAATGACAATTACGGTAGCCATGACAGTGGTGGTGGGTGGGATGATGGACTGATGAGAATCATGGTCACTGTGATGGTCATGGTGGTCACAGTGAAGTTAGAAGGAATACTCCGCATCTACTGAATATCAGAATTTTCAGAGAATAGAGAATTTTCACACCGTTTTAGCTTTATACTTCACAATGTTCTTCAGAGGTGGCAGGGGCCAATAGTGTTTTTACCTTTTCCAGAGATCAGACTAATTGAGAGAGTTCATGTTCAAGAATGTACAGCCATCAAAACTAGAACCAGGGTGGCAACTCAAGTCATGAATTTTTATATCCCTCTTACCCCTATATTCCACAATAACTTATTCCACAATAACTATCCTTTTCCCATCAGTGTCATTTTTGATCGACTAGAAAGTACTGCCCAGAATTAAGCTGTCATGTGTGTGTGTGTGTGTGTGTGTGTGTGTGTGTGTGTGAATGGATGGTGGTGGTGGTGGGTCAACATCCAATGGTAACTTGGGTTCAGTGTGGTCAGTGCTCTGTCTCATCCAGCACTTATAATCTCATCTGTTTGGGGAATAGAAAAGTCAGCCATTTGCAGATAAACATGTGACTCATTTTCACCATTTAACTCACCAAGAAATTTGTCTTAGAAGGGAACAAACTAATCATATCAAAGTGACAACAGAGAGAGGTCTGCATGGGTCACAACTAGAATCTCCTCTGAACTATAACCTTATTAGTCTTTCTCTTGCCCATTAGGAGTTTTAGACTGTGGTTTATTTTTCTTATCAATTTATTTCTCTTTTCCCCTTGAAGTGAACAGTCACCTCAACAGGAGGTTTCTGAGGTAGGATATATAAATGCAATCCAAGGGCTTGGAGTTGGCAGGTGGCTGAGGGTCTATGTGTGCTGGCCACCATGTTCCTTGTTCTATTTATGTGGTTTTGTCAAAGGTCTCATTTGTCCTGGTGGTTAGCAAAGGCTGATGTTTGAAGCATGTGGACAATATTTAGAACAGTCTTCTTGCCTGAAGAAGATCAAGAAAATGCAAGGGTTAGAAGACAGAAGGAGGAATTGGTTCATGTAGTTGGTGAGGGGTGATGACATTTGCTACTTTACCCTCAGCCTAAAATACAACTGAGGATGGAAGATAGGCAAACCATGAGTCTCATCTTTGGTAGAAACTGGAGTATTTATTTTGAGAGCTGAGAAGATCCTAGCATCTCCCTAGGACAATGAAGTCAAGACCTAAAATTTTTTGAGCTGCTTTTATAGGTGTGCAGTATTTACATCTTTCCCCATCTGTCTTCACTTTCTTACTCCTCCTGTGTCCTACTCCCATTCCTTCTCAAATTCGTGACCTTTTCTAAAAATATATTATCACTTAATTATTATATATGCATGAATATATAAATACAATGTGCTGAATCCATTTAGTGTTGCTTGCATATGAATGTTCTGAGGAATGATCACTTGGTACTAGATAGTCAATTAAGGGAAGTTAATCCTTGGAGAAGAATATCTCTCTCTCTTTCCCTCTCCCTCTCCCTCTCCCCCCTTCCTAGTCAGTAATTAGGTGCTTGTCACTTTTCATCTAGTGGTGGGACCTTATGGGATTTTCCCAGTCTGTGTTGGCATTGTTTAGATCGTCTTTAGGAAGCCATGTTGTTAAGAGCTCATGGGTACAGCTTCTCTGTCTTATATAGAAGACACGGTCTCACAGCAGATGCTCTTGTCCTCTGGCTCTTACAATCTTTCTTCCTCTTTTCCCATCATGTTCCCTTAGACTTAGCTGTATGGAGTGTGTTGTAGATATAGCAATCAGTACTGGACACTCCACAGTCAGTTACTTCCTGTATTTTGACTTGTTAAAGATTTCTGTAATGGTCTCTGCTTCAAAAAGGAGCTTCTTTGATGAGGGGTGAAAGGTTCACTACAGACTGGACCTGGGCACAGGATGAGTGACGAGAGCAAGGCCTGGAGGTTGGATGTAGTGCTGGTTGGATAGAATAAGATAAGTTCAAATCAAGACTTGAAAAGGGAAGCTGTCTACATTTCTTTTCCATAGGCCTATTATACGCATACCTCTCTCTGTGAAGGTGTGTTCAGTTTTTGCCCCCTCTCTTTACTCTTAGATATTCAGTGTCTTACCTGCATCATTCCAACCTCTTTCTCTTATTAGCAGGTATCTTTGTTTTTAAAGCATCTGTATCAGCTACAATAGACAATGATCCCATGTTGTAACAAATGCTCCCCAAAGTATAGTGGCTTTAAACAACACAAGGCTATTTCTTACTCATGCCATACTAGTCTAAAGCAGTTGAGGTAAAGACTCTGATCATCCAAATCTCTCAGGGACACAGAATGACAGAGTTATAACTGTGTAGTGGCATCTTCATCTGTGGAAGTTTGACTGAGAATGCTCCCCATAGGTTTATATTTGAATATTTCGTCCACAATTGGTGGAAATATTTAGGAAGGATTAATAGGTGTGGCTTTGTTGAGGGTATAAATTACAGGGGTGTGCTTTGAGAATTCGAAAGTCTCCCACCATTCCTGGCATGGATTAAGATGTGAGCTCTCAGCTGTTCCTGCAACCATTTCTCTGCTCAACCATCAAGGATTCTCTAACCCTCTGAAACTGTAAACCCAATAGATGCATTATTTTATACTTTTTCTTGGTCATGGTATTTTATCACAGAGGACAAAATTAACTAGGATGCCACTGCAAACTGTAAAGAGGAGAAAACTACCTCTAAAGTGCCCTTATTTCATTCACTAAAATAAGTTTCATAGCCCCACCTAACTGGATGGGATTAAAGAAGGGCTAAAATGAGAATATTGATAGTTGTTACTAAGATAATCTATTATTTACAGTTCTCCACCCTCATTCCTTTCTCACTTCCTCTGCCTCTGGGATCTGTCTGAATTCCATTCTTCATACCATTTTCACATCACAATACCATGTTTCCTTCTTGCTTTTGCCTCCACATTTTTCTTCCCATGCCCACCCCTAGCATTTGCTGTGTACCCCATCAATCCTTCCGCCCCCAACCCTCACTGCATCTCCAGCTAGCCACATCTCTTGCCATGACTGGGTATATAAGATTCAACCTCCAGCTTTCAACCTACAAGTTTCCCTAGCTCCTAATTGAGCTTAATGATTTATGTCTTGTAATGGACACAAATGGGTAGGAATTCCTGGATCTCATTAATAAATTTAAACATGCCAGAAGTGGGATTTTTAAATCCTAAGCAAAAAATTAAATGACCATAAAATCTTTGTTCGCTTCCCAGGAGACAATCCCATTTCAACTTGACAGCTTAATTAAAAGCTGGGCAAATTGGACATAACACTTTTAATAAACAGGACTTGGCAGGCCAGGGGAAGAGAGGAAAGGGAGGTGAGAAGGGAGAAAATGTAGTTCACGGTGTAACAAGAGGAAATGAAGTGGGAAGTCCCTCTCCTAGGGAATGATCTTCCTGGATGCTGTAGACACCTGCAGCTGACAGAAGATTCTGTCAAGAAGAGAACAGGTTCTTTTCTGATTTCAGGTTTTTCTTAGATAATATTATTCCACATGGGAGGTAGCTATTGTTTATGGATATTCTGGTAGGGTGACTGGGTCCATGTTCCTACCAAATCCTCAGCCACTTAGAAATCTACTGGAGGGATGGGTCTGGGGGCCTAGCTCTGAGAGACCACTTCATGTGATGAGCTCTATCAGGAGACTTTAGATTTTTTTTTTCTGTTTTACAGTCTTACATTACCTATGAATCTATTCGTGTGTGTGTGTGTGTGTGTGTGTGTGTGTGTGTGTGTGTGTTGTGTGTGTGTGTGTGTGTGTGTGTGTGTGCTCACGTGTATGTGGTACACATGTGCATATAGGGGTTCATACATGTAGAGTCCAGAGGACAACCTTGGGTATTGTTTTGTGGTTATTCAGTCATTGTTCACTGTGCCTTTCCCTCCCAGCCCTTGAGCGTGAATTCTAGACCTGTGTTAGCCATAATTCCCCCCACCTAGGGCGGAGAGCTCAGACCAAGGTGAAGTTCATTGTTCCTCCAGATCTACAAATTCCTGAATTAAGCAGGTGACTCGCCCAGCCACCTGAGCAGTGGAGCCAAAGCCTGCTGAGCCGCCAGACCAGTTCTCTGGAACAGACCTTGGAATTTGAGGAAGGGGTCTCACCTGAAACTTTAAATTCTGAGTTATCCATTAAACCTTGGGACTTTGATCAGCAACTGTTGTCTTGGTCTCGTTCTTCTCTCGCCACCTTCCCATACATCCCCAGCTTCCCTTCCAGGTAACCCGATGTAACTTCGGGCAGTTACAGTCCACCTCCTTTGAGGCATTGACCTGGAACTTGGCAAGAAGGTGAAGCTGGCTATCCAACAAATGCGGGGGATCTGTCTTTGTCTTCTCAGAGCTGAGACTGTCAGCATAAGCTGTAACTCAGGAGTTTTGTTGTTGCTGTTGCTGTGTTTCAACATGGGTACTGAGGATTGGACCCTGATCCTCATGATTACAAGGCAAGTGGATTACCAGCAAAGCTATCTACCTAGCCTTGGATCTGTTCTTCGATTGTCCCCTTTTGTTATCAAATATTGTCATCTCTACTAAGGTTTAATTCTCTTCTGGATCTGCTGCCTTAACTTGATATAGATATGGGTTGGTCCAGCATGGGACCTGGCTGCAAACTCCAGTGCCAGGAACCACACAGTAATCCACCAACATTCATGCATGAACTCAAGTCAAGCCTGTAAAAAGTCCTTTGGTTACCATCCTCCTAGGTGGATACAGGAGTCTACTCATAATTAGCTCACTTCATAGAACTTAAAAGATTTAGACTAAGAAAGAAGCAGGGACCCAAGCTCCTACCCCTACTTTACCTAACTTGTTCCCTTCAACTGGAGCAGATAGCTTTTCTGCTGGCATCTAGGACCATCTGACTCTTCCCCATCGGTTGTCTAGTTGGCTTACATTTATTTTGAATTCAAAGCAATTTAGTTATGCATAACTGCCACATGCTGCTTTAGTTAACGCAAAGACTGCCTATCTTTCTGGAATTAAAAAAATAAACAAGGAAAGAAAGAAATTAAAATGTGTTTGGAAGTATTCTGATCTTCCTTGAAAAGTCTCATGGGGAAAAGAACCGGCTATAAGTTCCCGAGTAAGTAAAAGTGATCTCTCGGGCTGCTGAGGGATTTGCTGACCCTTGAACAAGAACACATTTGTGTGGAGGGAGAAAACAATTGCTGCCATCCTTTGCCAGCACCACTCTCTGCTGCTTTTGCTGTAGAACCTCACAAAACTGAAGCAAGTGTACACTTTGACACTGATTTGGGTTGTCTTGAACAGGTGAAGAAGCGTCAGGATAGAGAGAGGGCTTCAAGCCACGCAGAAGGACTGCAGCTGGCCATTGAGGTAGGTAGCTTCCCTTGTCAGCGAATAAACATGACTTTCAGAGACACACAGACTTATTATTGGCTATGGGTATTTCTAGCTCAGCATGAAGCTCTTTTTTGTCAAGTTGCCTGCTAAGTGAAAACAAATTCCATCCTTTCCACTGACTTCTATAAAAATAGAGATGTTCTTGCTTAAAAGACCCCAAAAGCCTGGGTTGCCAGGCTTAGGGGTGGAAGGGTTTAAATGATATTGGAAATGCCAAAGTACTTCTGGAGTGCTGGCACTTCAGGTGGAGACTTCAAGTGGCTGTAAATGCAGAGAGGTGAAGCTTCTTTTCAGGGGTGATGTGAAAGTTCTAAGTTTGGAATATGGGGATGGCTGTGCAATTCTATGTGCTTGCTAAAATGGTTCAAGTGAACACTTGAAATGAATGAATTGTTGGGTACATAAATCATATCTCAATAAAGTGTATTCCCTTTTTTTAAAAAAAAAAAGCAAAAAGAAAGATGAAGCTAGGAGGGAGGGCTGAGACAACTCTCTCAGGAAAAGAGCAGAGGTAGGGGGTGACTCCTGGCTTCCATGATACTTTAGGCTTAGGTTCTCGAAGAGCACTGCCCCCTGCCACAGCAGTGAGCAGAAGCAGATGGCACCATTCCAATCAGTCCCGCTGCAGACCTTTGTTTAAAAACTGCATTTCAACCTGACAGTTCATTAGCTTCTGTCAAATACATGTTGGATTGAGAGACATTTTAGAGGAACAACATATGTGCCATGTTAGCATAGGCCCCTCGGGGCCTTGAAAACCCTATTAGATCCCCAGAAAGTAGGATCTTGGCACTTCATTAGCCTAGGCACCCACATAATGCATCGGCAGCCATTAGAGCAATGTTCTTTCAGCACCACAAAGGCTAAGGAGTGACATGAACACGTAAAGACTGCAGAGGTATTTCCGGCCACAAGTGGTCCATCATATTTCCTTTCCATGAGACCCAATATGGTAAGCACTGCCACAGAATTAGCACCAAGATAGAGTTTCTACAAAACTTTCTTTAACATTCAATGTGTGAGCATGTGTGTGGGGGTGTGAGTATGTGTGTGTGTCTGTGTGTGTGTGAGAGAGTGCCCATGTGTATGTCTGTGTAATATGTGAGTATGTGTATTTGTGAGTAAGTATGTGTGTATGCATGTGTATGTGTGTGTGTGTGTATATGTGTGTAGGTGTGTGTGTCTGTGAGTGTCTGTGTGTGTGTGTATGTGTGTGTGTATGTGTGTATGTACATGCACCCATGTATCATGACACACCTGTGGAGGTCAGAGAACAATTTCTGGAAGTCAGGTTTTCCCTCCCATTTGTGTCCTAGGGGATTAACTGTGGATCTTCAGGCTTGGCAACAAGTTCCTTTACCCACTGAGCCACCACAGCAACCCAAGGAATGGTTTATATGTTAAAAGTTTGAATGACTTATTTGCTAAGAAGTAGGAACCACTGAATGAACCCACTGAGGGTGGAAATGATTTCTCCTTCCTTTCCCATTCTGCTCTTCCTCCTCCTCTGCCTCCTCTCCTCCTGTTTCTCCCATTTCTCTCCTGTTATTCATCCCTCCTAATTCTCTCCCTCTTCTTCCTTTTACTTTTGCCGGCATTGCTAGGATAAATTTAAGAGTAGGGACTGGTGAGATGGTTCAGTTGATGAAGTGCTTGTCTTGCAAACATAAAGACATGAGTTCAAAATCCAGCTCCATGGTTTTTGCATGCTTGTAATCCCAGCAAAGTGAAGGCTGAGAGAGGGAGAGTCATAGGATTTCAGCCCAGGTCGCTTAGAATAAGTGGGTGCTTGGTGCTTAAGGAACATCTAAGACTGTCCTCTGACCTAAACACAGACACCCATGAAAACACATACATACACACACACACACACACACACACACACACACACACACACACACATCATAATATCCTCACTCAAAGAAGAACAAATACACAATCATATAAAAATAAAGTAAAGCACATACACAAACAGCTGCTGGGCACAAACTTGTCTCTGACATAACCATTTCTCTGCTTTCTGGTAATTTCATCTCCTTCATATTCATCCAAGCATCCAACACAGTTCCACCAAGGTTGAAATGATGAATAGGACCTGGTGTTGATCTCCACTGAGGCAGACATAAGAATAATTACAGACCAGGTTCCACAGCAGAGGCTTGTTCCAGACACTGTGGGACAAGCTGAAGGAGAAACAGCAGGAGTAGAACAATGGGGAAGGAACATTCAGCTGGGTATTGTAGCTGGAGTTTTTCCTATTTTCTATGTTTGTGCTTTTGTCTCCCTGCTGACCAGGAAGAGATTGGACTTCCTAGGACTAAGCCAATCTTTAGAGAGTGTGTAAAATAGCCCGTCTTTGGAAGACATACAGAAATGGTTCACCTCAGAATTCACTCAGTGTAACCCAGTGCTCACACTTCAGCCTGTAGGACACCTGACCATTCTGAGCCACTTAAAGATCATCCTACAGCTAAGAAGATCCAGCATGGCTGACTGCTCACACTTGACAACCCCAAACAATTTTACCTTCCTTCTCTGACCTTTTATGGGAAACAATAAAGAATAAAGACCCCTGTCCATGAATGACCGCTGGTGCTTCCCCACGTGGCTGTGCATGACAAAGCCCTTCATTGAGGAAACCAGGTAACATGAGTCATCCTCCAATGATGTTGGACTTTGTGTCAAAAGTCAGTCACCTCCATAAATTATAAACTGAGAAAACAGTTGGTTTGGGTGTGTAAAGATGGATGGGTAGTCAGGAATTTTCTAGGTACATGAACACAGCAGACCACAGCAGACACAGATCTGGCCATTGCCCTAGTCCATAGGTTTGAAATGAGAACATTAGGCTGCATCTGTCTCATGCATACTTTCAGCTCTTTGAAGGCAGTCTGTGGACATTCCATTTGCATTGCACATTTGCATAAATTATAAACAATGATGTCTAGGCCAAGACTTGTCTGTACTAGACTGAAGGTTGACCAATGTCCTGACTGCTTTTTTTATTCTTCCTTTCTGTTAAACACATAACAGAGAGCCAAGGTTGCTTCCTGAATCTTTTGTTTACGTTCAGTCTCTGGGCTCTCACACTCATAGGACACAGTTTCCTCCTCTGTAAGATAGGAATGATACCAGCAGTCTCTCAGAGTGTTGCCATAAGAAACAAACAGGCTGATGTTTCAAAACACCAGTTAATAGTGGCCAGTGCATTTAGTTTGGTCTCTGTGACCATCTGCTAAGTTATTCTGTGACTCTTGTTATGCAGAATCTATAAAGATGTGCAAAGTGTATCCTTACACTAAAGATTACCAGTGTAATAGGAATGAGAGAATTTGGGCAGGCTACTTTTGATGATGAAGGTGGTAATGGGTGGATGCTTTGGCCTTTCTGCACTGTCAAAATGAAAGATCACTAAGAGAGAAAAAAAAGCTGAACTACTTGTCTGAATGACCTGGGACCTAGGTTCATGCCATGCTGGCTCCCAGCTCTGCCATTTCTGAACCTCGGAAACCAGTTAGTTAATCTCACCCAGTCTTAGTTATCTCACTTGTAGAATATGGTGAATAATAGCCACTTCAGCAGGTGGAGCAAGACAGATAATAATGGCAAAAGCTGACCTTCAGTAGCCATCAGCTCTGTGCAGAGGATGGGATGAAGAGTCCCATGAGGAAATTGGAGAAATTAGATTGGGAAATTAGAGAAAAGTCAGCGACTCGGTGCCCAAGGTCACTCAGTAATCAGTGTTGGGGCTAAGATTTGAACTCAGGCACTTGGATTCCAAGGCTGTTCTAATAACTGTTATTTTATACCAAAGCTCTCTGAGCTGTGCTAGAGTCAGCAGGCACTCACATAATGACAACTGTTATTAACTGTATAGTATCTTTGATCCATTTGGCTAATGGCCCTTGATCATTTAAGACTCCATTCATGTGTTATACTTTCTTCCCATCCCTAGAAACAGCTCACAGATATTCCCATGATACATCACTCTAGACAGACAGAGGCCTAATTCTCTGCAAATTCTTTGCTTTATATTGTCCTCAACCAATGGGGGAAAAATAAAAAGGCCTACCAGGTTTCAGGCACATTAATCAAATGTTAATCCAATAAAGTTAGTAATGAAACAGCCCAGTTTGAGAAACAACTTGAACTATAGGCCTTTACAGATGGGGAAAATTAGATCGAATAAATGATTTACTCCACGAGGATTTAATGCAAAAATGTCAAGACCTATACACCAAGCAAGTATTAGCAATCCTGGGAGCTGAATTGACATGAAGGCAACTTAAAGCATATTGCCTTGGCTAGTTTAGGTGTTAGATCAAAGGCCAGACCAGGATATGGCGAATGCTGGCTGGCTATTCAGTCCAGGAGAAGGTCTCTTGTGACATCTGAATGTCCTTGTGATGAAGCCAGTTTTAGGTCCTTCTTGTTCATGTTAGGAAGGCCAGTTGGAGTCACTCAGATCTCAGCAGATCAAGACAATGACCCTCTCATTCTTTATACTTTCAATGACACATGTATCCAGTAGCCTCTGGGGTGGGCTTCTCCTGAGTTTCCTTTCTAGTTCAGATTCTGAGTGGCATTTAATAGGCAGGAAGCACAGGCTGGACCTATGCTCATAAATCAGCTTGACTGAATTATTTTTGAGAAGAAGAAAAGATAGTTTAATTTAATCACCAATCTTCATTCCCTTTGTGATTCTTCTTTTCAGTTCCGGCTGATTTTCATATTCTGACAAATATCATGGTCATATGACACATATGAGAATTCCAGGTATAGGTAGACTGGCCCCATCTATGTTACATTGTAGCCTTGGGTGTTGAGGAAAGCAGAATACTTCAATGTAGTGTACCAAGAGGATGATAAAACTCTGTCACAACCCTGAAATTTAGCTGTGTGGCTATCTTTAAAATATGAGGTAAATATGGAACTTACAAAGCTGAGTAATATGTAAGGTGATGTAGGATAAGAGACTCATTCCTTGATTTATTTTCTGTTGCTAGAACATAATCTCTGAGACTGGATAATTTTTAAAATAATGAGACTTATTTTGACTCATGGTTTCTGTAGCAGGAAAGTCCAAGAGCACAGGATTAATGAGGACCTCTGGCTGCCTCAGCTCCTGGTGGGGAAACAGAAGAAGAGAATGTGGACACCTGCAGAAGAGACAAAACAAGGGCGGGAGCTGGCGGCTTGGCTTCAGAACATTTTGGTGTCTTAGTAGCTAATCTAATCTGGTGAGATCCAGAACTCACTCAAGTAAAAGAGGCATTTACCCACTCAGGAGGCTCTGCCTATAATATTTAATACCTCCCATGAGGCCCCACCTGCCAACACTGGTGTTTGTTTGTTTGAGAAGCAACCCAGCATTTGGGTGAACTATAGCAGCCCAGGTTTTGAAAAATAATTTCACACTGATGAAATATTTGATGGTATACAATCAACCTCTCTCTTTCTCTTCCTTTTTCCCACCAGAGAAACAACAGCTTTGTCTTCCATGTCTTGGGGGACACTGGCAATAAGTGAATAAGCAGGACAGGGGAACGAACATTTCATAACAACGCGCCTATTGAATCTTGACTCTAGAGAAATGAAGGAAACTTCCCCTAGGTCCTAGGTCGGGAGGGACGAAGTAGCCACAGAGTTTAAAAACCAAACCTCAGAACAGCCTCCAAGTTTTTTTTTTTTTTTTAAAGGTGCATATTTTGGTGCTGAACTGATACTTGCTTCTACTAAATCCTGGTCCATCTGGGTTAGGCTTACCAAGAGTTTAGAAACAGAAAATTATGAGACAACCCAATCTTCAGTCCAATTCATTCCTCTCTGAGTCTGGGGTCTTGGAGAATTCTGTGTTAGCTGTGTGTCTTAGTCAGGGTTTGTATTCTTGTACAAAACACCGTGACCAAGAAGCAAGTTGGGGAGGGAAGGGTTTATTCAGCTTACACTTTCATATTGCTGTTCATCACTAAAGGAAGTCAGGACTGGAACTCAAGCAGGTCAGGAACCAGGAGCTGATGCAGAGGCCATGGAGGGATGTTACTTACTGGCTTGCTCCCCTGGCTGGCTCAGCTTGCCTTCTTGTAGAACCCAAGACTGCTAGCCTAGGGATGGCACCACCCATAATGGACTAGGCCCTTCCCCCTTGATCACTAATTGAGAAAATGCCTTACAGCTGGATCTCATGGAGACATTTCCTCAAGGGAGGCTCCTTTCTCCGTGATAACTCCAGCTTGTGTCAAGTTGACACACAAAACCAGTCAGTACACTGTGTAATGTATTTTTCTGACAGTTTAGTTTGAGAACTATTTTTTTTTTAGGAACAACTTACCTGGGTCTCAGGATCCCTAGGTAAGCCTCCCCTCTCCCATCCATACCCCACTCCCCTGAGTCACTGAAGGCCTCCCAGAATGTCTCCATCAGGCTGGGCTGTGGTTTCTGGTTTTGTCCTTTCTTCTCCCCATTCCCCTCTTCCTTCTACTGGTCTATACTCCATAATGCTCCACCCTTAAGCCATTTGCTGGACATCTTTCTCTTAACCCACCTCTGTGCTACTGAACACATAAATGTGGGTACCATGGCATTTCTCCCTTTGCAGGTCTTGAACTAAGGACGCTTTCATAAACTCAGGGACAGAAAGCCTTTCCTGTGTATTCAGCCTGTAATGCTGAGGATTAATAAGATGCTGGGAGGTTCTTAATGGACCCATGTCTAGCACACAAAAGACATTCATAAAATATTGTTGGAAGAATGGGTCTGTGCATGTGAGTAAATGAATGAAAAATAAAGGTGAATGAATGACAAATCAATAAATGCCAAAAAATAGGAACATGATTAACAATTAGAATAGGTGGGGAAGGGCTGGAGAGATGGCTCAGCCATTAAGAGCACTGACTGCTCTTCCAGAGGTCCTGGGTTCAATTCCCAGCAATTACAAAGTGGCCTACAAGCATTTGTAATGGGATCCAATGCCCTCTTCTGGTGTGTCTGAAGAGAGCTACAGTGTACTCACATACATAAAAATAAATTAATCTAAAAATAAAAAGAATAGATAGGGAAATGGGCAAATGAATGGATAGATGGATGGATGATGTGTGAGTGGGCACAAGTCAGGTGGACACACTAAACTGCAAGTGCACACAGGCCGCTCCTTCACTCCTTCAGAGTTGCCAACCTGGCGTGTGTGGTCCTGCTTGGCAGACTCCCTCAGAATGTTCGTTAGAGTAGCAATTTTCTATCCTATTGTTTCAAATTTGGATTATATGATTGCTGCCATTTGTCCTCGAATGATTAGCAAAACTTTGAGGAGGCAAAAGAAAAGGAGCTTTTCCAATGGAAAGGCCTTCTACTCCCCAGTATCAATGCAACTTGGGCCAAATTTCCAGAACTGGCCTGTCATTATGTCAATCTGATGTTAATTAAAATGGTAATTGGAAGAGGGTTTTCAAACAGCTTCTCTCACTCTGCAAGTGAGCCTTCCTGCTGGGCTGAATTTGAATGGAGAGAAGCTGACAGAGAACAGGGTAATGGTTCTGAGTTCTTGCAGGCCTATACCCTATGACCTATACCTATACTCTAACCTATAATCTATGACTTATGACATATAACCCATATCCTAGAACCCAGGTACCTATCTGCATTGGTGTGCATAGATGGCAGGCTAATGTTCTGATTTCATTTTGGATTCAGTGCTAGTTAAGACCTAGGGAGGCACTGGGAAGGAAAAGAAGGTGGATGGGAGGAAAGCCATGGCATCCACAGACCCAGATGGGAGAGCCAGCTTTACAGAAGCCACGTGGTATGATTTTACACAAATATCCAAGTCAAGAGGCCTTTAAGCAAGACCTGTGAGGCCCAGTTTCATCACTGGTGAAGTGGGATAATGACATCTAGCTTTCATGGAAGCATCAACCTTGGTAAGAGGAGATGAACGAGAGAAGATTTCACCAGCTTTAGTGTGTGCTACCCACCGGGGAACACCATCCTCTGCGTGTCTCTCTATAGAGGTTTGCTTAGCAGGCTGGTTACTTTCTTCAAAATACCTGATGGACTCATTTAGAGTCATGGTTTGAGGGAACAGGTCATCGTGGCATGGAGAGCACAGCAGAGTTTGATGTATTTGCTCACGTTTTGTCCACAGTCCACAGACAATGCTGGTGCTCAGCTCACTCACTTTCTCCTTTTTAGACATTCCAGGATCCCAGCCCACGGAGGGATGACACTCAAATTCCGAGTGGGTCTCCCACTTCAATGAGTTTAATTTAGAGAGAGATTTGCCCAGAGATTTGTTTCCTAGATGATTCTAGATCTTGGCAAGTTGATAATCTATGCTAACCATCACAATTAGGTTTTGAACAAACTATGGGTCTCATGAAATCATTTACATTCTATCAAAATATAAACAAATCTATGTAATCTATATATAGATAGATTGTATAATCTATAATTACATAATCATCTATAAGCAAATAAACTGCCTTTGGTTCCTTTATTCTCTCCTTTGCCATTGATGCATTCAGTCAAGGCTTAAGGAGCCATTTTCCAGTGCTCCTTGGTCCCATTGTTTTCTTCCAGATTGGAAGGGAAAGGTTGGAAGTTCATTTACTGACTGCACTGTGACTGTCTGGCCCTGTGACATCTGTGTTCTTGAAATGCTGGTGCCGACCAGGATGCTGTGGACTGTGATTTTGACCTGTCTTCCCATGGCTCTTGTCAACTGCAGTGAGGAAGTGAGGAGGGGCCACCAACTTACTGTAGCCCTTACGTGGGTGAGGCAGTGTGCACAATGTTCCAACCTGTAGCCTCCTGCTACCATTGTTGGGACAGCCAGTCCATGAAGGTCTAGAGATGGCAAATCACTTGCCCAAGGCCATGTAGAAGACAGAGTTAGAATTTAAAGCTAAGGGTGGTGAAGGTGTTGATCTGCAATTCCCATCAGAAGGGGCAGTTTCACCACTTTGCCTATGGGATTCTGGCTGGATGTGAGCTGCATCTCTAGAGGTGGGTGGGTAAACTTAGACCAGGAGGAAGAGGATTTGTTTTGTTAGTCTTCTGCATGTGTGAGAGGGACATAGAGAGAGAAGTTGGGTGTCCTATGGTTGACCCAAGGCCTAGAGAGGAGAAAGGAAGGATGAAATGAATTTGCATACGAGGAAGAGACTGTCTAGGGTTGAACTAAAGCAAGAACTCAAGTTAGGAGGGGGGTGGTGCCCAACAGGAGGCTCAGGGATAAAACCAAGACAAAGGAGAGAGAAGGGGTTGCAAAGAGCTCTCACCTACTGCTTCTAGCATAGGTTACTGAAGATGTTAGAGCTCACCCCAATGAGGCACTTCTGTGTCTTAGCCTGGAAGGCATTTAGGTTCCAAGTGACTGAAAAAATTCTCAGGGATGGGAAAGGAGGAAGTAAAAGTAAAGAATCCCACATTGTCCTGTAGGCTGTGTTGCCAGGTCCCCTTCATCCAGTGAAGTGTGACAGCCCCAAAAACTCAGGATTAAAGAAAGACCCAAACTCCCCCCCCCCCACTGGAGACTGAATGCCCCAGCAGGGAAGAAGAATCAACAATTCCATTCATTAAGGGCTCATTGACAGTTCTATTATACAGACTAATCGTTTGTTGTTATTGAGATCTTTCTCCTTGATTAAAACCATTAGCACCAGTGAGTAACCATCAATCCATCAACAAGCTTTCTTAAAAACCCCCAATTCTGAAGTGGTCACAGCAGACCTACCCTCAATTTGACCTTTAAGCCATCTTTTATCTGCTGCTTGCTCATCTGTATCCTCACCACTCCAACAGGGCCACACTTCCCAACATCAGGTCAGACCAGTCTTACCCTCTAGCAGCCTTCTTGACTTTTCATACACACCTTCCCTTCTGCTGTGGAATGCCACCTGCTGTTCTGCCTGTAGCCTTTGCCCACCCCTTCCCACCCTTCACCTTCCTCTCCAGCACTCAGCTAGATGCCTCATCCTTAGGGAAGTCCTATGCCCCACCTCATCTGCATCAGCAGCTCCCACCCCTATCTCAGCTCCCTATGCTGTTCTTTCCATGCTGCCCAAATGATTTGTGAGTTTTCTTATGTTATACTTGGGTTCTCCCCTCATTTCAATATCAAAGGCCCACAAAGGCCGTGAATACTCTTTTCTATTCATTCTTGGTTTTAGGGTTGGGATTAGATGAGGAAATTGTGTATATCTTAAACAACAACAACAACAACCACCACCTTCCCAGAAGGAGGCCTTCGCTCTTAGGAGCCTGCCAAGAGTAGACACTCTCTAAACCTCCCTCTGCTCTGCCCCACCCCACTTGGGCCTCACTCCTGCTTGCTTCTCTAACACCTAGCAAGACACAAACAATGGAGAGAGGAGCAACATAGGAGCCAGTGTCTGGGAAGGAACAGAGATCCAAGAGTAAAGCACTCATTGGCAGTGAGGCTGGATGAACCCGTGGGGTGGGTGATCTTACTAATGGCAACAGAGAGAAGTACATTGACATTCTGGATGTGGGGGATTTGAAATTGCTGCTTTAGGTAGGAAGGCTATTCATACAGTGAAGGGAGGTGGAAGAGGTGGAGAAAGGGAGGAGATGAGGGTTGGGAGAAGTACAGGGAGAGGCAAGGTGTAGGCAGCCCTGGGAGACTAGAGTCCAGCAGGTCTTGTCACCTGGATTCCCCAGCCACCCTGGAGGAGTGAGTCTGTCAGGGAAGGGTTTTCCCTGTTGCAGCTTCCCCCTGTGGCTCATGGATAACCAGGCCTATAGAAGCTGGGCTGCTCAGCAAGCAGGTATTCCAGCATCTTCCCAGATTCTCAGAGAGAGCTATCTCCAGTCTGCGACAAGGTCTGTTTGCCATGGGAATGCAAAACACGTTCCTCTTTTAAATTTTAATTTGCTTCTGTCACTGAAATCACATTAGGCCCCACTCTGCTCCTCAAAATGACATTTTTAAATGTTCCCCCAGATATGCAGATCAAACAGGGTCCAAAGAGTCTCCTCTCCTCCTGACCCCTCTCTCTGTGGTTCCTTTCTCTCCCTGGCTCTCCTTTCTCCATGGTCCCTCTCTTCCCTGTTTTTTCCTTCAATAAGAGGAATTTGCTTTCATTCTCACAGTTACTGGGGCTCACCATCTGCTGTGCTGCTCTGTGTGTCAGTAAGGATCCTACCTAGTGGGTAGCTGCCAGGCCACACTGAGGGGGCATATGTGAAATCTTAGCTTTCCCCCTAATTGCAACCACTTCTCCATGGCTTTGGGCAAGTTCTCTCCTTCTATGGAATCAACCAAAAAGGCAGGCAGTTAAACTAGGAGACATGACAGCCTTCTAGGACTTTCATTTGAAGGAGATGGGATTCTTTTGAGATGGGGAAAAGGAAAAAAAGAAACAAATTCCTGGAATTTAACATCATCCCAAGTCTCTCTAAAAGCCAGCTGAGGCAATAGCTAGTCAGTGTGGTGGGAGGCCTTGTATCCTCACTAAATTCTGAAGGAAACCAAGAAATTGAGAAAAGCAGAGACAGAGACAGAGGTAGAGACAGAGACAGAGGCAGAGGCAGAGGCAGAGACAGCAAGTGAGAGTGAGAGCAAGTATGATTGAGAGCAAGGGAAAGGAAGAGAGGGAGGAGAGAGAAAAGGACACACATACAGAAAGAGATAGAGTAGGAGTGTGGAATTCCAGAGTAAAGACTCTCAAATCTCATTGTGACCCCAAAGTTGACAACCTTTTCGGAGATCAACAGAAAGCCTATATGTGGTATTGGAGGAGTTTCTCTCTCCCATGTTCCTTCCATGCTCCAGTTAGAACTTGCATGGCCCTGGGAGGTGGGTTGCATCAGATAAGGAAGATTACTGCCAAAGAGAGCCACAGTCAGTGCCCACCAATGTTTACAGCAGAGAGCAGTAGTCTCTGACACTGGTCTAGTGGTACCTCTGTGACACACTGCCATCTGTTGTGTTTGCTGTTGGCAAGGGTCTACAGAGCCCTGCTCTTTGGGATGATTCTGGCACATGTTTCCAGAGGTCACTCCTGAGGAAGTAGCTCACATCCTCATTTAAGAGGATTGAACGAAGGCAGACGCTAAAGCTCATAGATTGAGAAGTCTTAACAGATGTACAATTCATGCATTTTCCTGTTGTCCTCCTCTCACTGAACAAATTGGCCGAGCTTGGACCATTCCTCAAAGCAGTCAGCATTTGCTCTCTCTCTTCATTCTTTTCCATTAGCACTCTGGAGTCCTTGCTAACTAACTAGCTTCTGACAGCACTGATCTTCCCCTCCCTCTCTCCTTGAACATCTTTCCTGTTGGATTATTTTGTTTTCAGGTTGAGGGTCTGGTGGCCCCTGGAGGTCAGCCCCTGACGTGGTGGGGGTTGGGGAGTAATCAGGTCTCTGTGAGTTACTGACAGCTCCTGTGTGCCCTGCCTGCATGTGCCCACACAGGCAGCTGAGGACAGCATGTTGGGCAGTTGCAGTAAGATGGGAATGGCTTTTTAATAGCTGGGGGCCCCTCTCACTCATCTGCGCATGCTGAGTTTATTCTGCCATTTGTCAAATTCTGACTCTAGGGGACCTGAGTTTGGAGACTTCCAGCTTCAAGATTGATGATCTCAGTGAGTGACAAGTTCCCTGGATCCTCTAAATAGTCAGCGCCGCCAATAGGAAGCCCCACATCCTGCTCATCTCTGAACAACACGTAGTTCCACCTCTCCTGATGTTGGAAATGAAATGTTTACTTGGGCTCTAACCAATACACCCCAGCTGCCTCCCTGCCTATGATTGACAGCAAGTGAGTTTCAAAATTGAGCAGACAGCTTAATGGCTCAACACAGATTCCACTTTGACAAAGGGAAGAAAAAAGAGAACCATTCCTTAGGTAGAAAGGAGTTCTTTAATGGACCACATTCTCCTGTTGGCCACAGACAGGCCCTGAACTCACACAGACTCCAGGAGAGTGCTGGAGGAGCAGGATGTTGAATTGAATCCAACACTCTTATTTTTGTTCATAAGAAGGGATATCTCACAAATTGTACAATTCTCAGAGATGGTAAAATACTAAAATCCATCAGGTCTGAGTTCCTGAGCACTGATGGCCTACTGGAACATCCTTGTCCATAGTTGGGCACATCTACTGATGGTAAAATCATGTCTTGAAGAATGTTAATTCTTACTTGGAGTGACATGGTAGTTAGACTTTGAGTGAATGTCTCTTTATAGCTTTTCTCTCATGGATCAAGATTTCCCCTGGCCAGATCCAGAATCAATTCCTTCTGTGCCATAATACCTTTCAGTCAAGAAGAAAGTGATCTCATCCTCCCTGAAATGGGTTAAGACCTCAGTGGCCTCTGTGATGCTAGAAGCTGGGTTTACAGAGGGAATGGACTGGCAAGTCAGGGTCATGTGCTTCCAAGGACGTATTTTACAACCCCCTCTCCATGCTGTTCGATGAGGAGGGTTTGATTCATATTGAAACATCTCCACCCTTCTGCCTCTTCTCTTCCTAATGTAAGACAGAGAGGTTTCCACAAGACCCTAGGCATTCACTTGACCATGTTTTATTAGTGGATGGGGTCACTGAGAGTGTCATAACTCTTTGTTGTCTCTTCTATAGTCTGATCATTGGGAAGTGGAGAAACCAGACAGGCTGGGGTACACTGGGAAATTCAACTGTGTTTTCTGATGTGTGACTATAGCCAGGTTAACCTTTATTGTTCCTGGAGCCATCTTGATGATCAAAAGCAGCAGATCCAACTGAAGCTAGCAGTGTGTGTGTGTGTGTGTGTGTGTGTGTGTATGTGTGTATGTGCGTGCATGTGTGTGCACACATGCCCACATGTCATCAAGACAAGGACAACAGGGCAGTGTCTAGCTGTGGAAAGAATGATTCTTACTTGTCTTTCTAGTTTTCTATTGCTATAATGCCTCAGTGCAATGCTGATATTAGAAGGAAGGATTCAAGAATTCTCAGGTTTCTGCTTTAAAGCTTTCTATATCACACCAAGCCTCATTCTAACCTTCTAATCCTATCTGTGCTTCTAGCAGTGTGACCTCTCCCTAGCCCCTCAGAAATAACGAGAAAATCTACTTACAAAATAAAGATATGTATGCCTCTTGAACAAAGACAAGCAGAAACACTGGAGACAGATGGGTGGTGGTTTGAGTGATAATGCCCTCCCCACATGCATTTGCAGGCTTAGTCCTCAAGTGATGGACAGTTTGGAGGGATTAGGAGGTGTAGCCTTGTTGGAAGAGCTGTGTTGCTGGAGGGTGGGCTTTGATGTTTCAAAAGCCTATGCCAAGCCTAGGCTGTCTGCCTGCTTTCAGCCCCTTCTCCAGTCCCATGTCTTTTTGCCTGGCTGCTGCCACATTCCCTGCCATGATGACAATGGACTAGCCTTCTAAAACTGTAAACCAGCCCCTAATTCAATGTTTTCTTGTATACATCGCCTTGGTCATGGCACAGTATGCAGAACAGTGACTAAGACAGAACTTATGCCTTGGTAAGCAAAGCTTCACTAGAAGCACCGCTATCCCTGTCATTCATTCATCACCTTTTTGCTCTGGAGGGTGTGATCATCCTGAAAACATGTGTGCTCAGCTGCTCCCTATCATGGCTACCAGTCTATGGGTAACGATGAGAATCAGCTTAAAGAAACTGAGCTGGGCGCACACAGAGAAAGAATGTGAAGAAGCCTGCCCATGGTGGCTGGGCTTCGTGCTCATCCAAGTGAAGAGTCATCTGCTCCACCCTACACCTGCAGCAAAATCTTAGTTGATTTCTGAATGTTTGGTAGAATGACTATTCAAATCATGATTAGTGCCTTCTAGGACCAGGAGGGTCGAGCAGAGTAGTGGTGAGAACAAAGAAGCACACAAGAACTGCTGGAGAGATAAGGGCATTCAGCCCCTACCCTGCAGCTTTTGGAGAAAACACGCAGCAACATCTATCAACATTAAAATTATTCCTACACCTTGAGCAATTCATTAATTTTTTTTCTCCTACAGATATATTTGTCTATGTGGGCAAAGATATATGTGCCAGGACACTAACTGTAGCAATATCCAGGACAGGAAGCAACTTAGATTTCCATCACCCTGGATACATAAAAGATGGCCCATCGCTGTGATGAACTACCACGCAGCCTTGACAAAGAATGAGGCTGGTCTATTTATGTTGATGGAAAGATCTTTGTGGCGTATTTTAGAAAAAAAAAAAGAAAAGAAAATACTGAATAGTGTGCTTCCATTTGAGAAAAGCAAAAAGGTCTATTTACAGACCTAGGTGCTCATATCTGGCGACATTATTTCTGGAAGACTACACGTACACAGGTAATAGCACTGCTTGCCTTGGATTAGGAGTGATGACACAATTCCAGGTAGAGAGTGGGGAGGCTTACTTTCCCTTATGTACCATTTTTCATCACGTAAAGTCATTATACAATCCTGTGCTGCATCTCCATCAAAAATAGTTTCTATAAAGAAGAAAGTATGTGCCTTCTGCATTTAGGCAAAACTAGAACTTCCACTGTTCATGCGTCTAAGAACAGCGTCTGCCAGCATAGGATTTTGTTACCCAAATGGTGGAGGTGTTGAGGAAAATGGGGTTTGTGCTTTTACGGTCCAGTTGTCCAGGTTGAGAGAGAAAAGGTGTGAAAGCTATTATTCTAACAAATCATCTAGATGAGGAAACACTGAATTTTGATTAAGAAGGCAGACTTTAAAAGCTGGTCTGTGAAGCACTGTAGTAGAATTTTGAGATCAGAACTGAATGAATGATACATGAGATTCCAGGCAGACAGAATAACATGAACCCAAGATATGGAATGGGAAATGAGTAGCTATGCCAAGGCACCAGAAATGGCCTCCACCTACCTACTATTCAGTCTGAAATCCCTTGTTTATGGTTGAGGCTTTGTTTGTCTTCAGATGCCTTTGTGTGGATACAGATATTTGCCTTTGAATGAGGCCTGGGAGGAAGGAGTCCCACGGATGGGGGGTGGGGTGGGGATTAGGAAACCTGCTCCACATCTTCCAAGAAAAGTCTGGTGTAAAGATTCCCACAACTGAGGTTGACTTGAAGTTACAAACCTAAAATGGCAGTGGACAGGAGATAGGTATAGTCCACATTTTTTAAGTCAGAAAGAGTTCTTGCAATTTACCACTGAGTGAATTAGAATTCTACGATACTCAGACTAATGGGAAGTGAAAGCAAGTTCAAAATGACCCTGAACTACACAGGAGGAAACCAAGGTATTTGCCTAAGCTCAGAGGAAATGGCGGAGTTGGGACCTTACCTACTAGGCCTTGTATGAGTGCCATGCTTTCCTAGTTCTTGTAAAGCACTAATATAAATAGAATATGGAGAGGAAACATGGGGCATTAGTGTATCTTGATGGACCAAAAGGTTGTAATGAAAAGCAGAGGTCGTTTTTAGAGAGAGCAGAGGCTTTGACTGACAGGTAGGGTCTGTGGTGTGCTGGAGGTGCAGATGTGAAAGGACTCTAGGAGGGAGGGTTTGGGAGAAGGAAGTTCTCAATGGTGCTGCTTTGCTCACAGCTTATCTTCCAGGAATAGGAATATTATGTGATGACCTGTTACATGGAAAAGAGAAGCTGGCAAATGGCAGCCACATTCTTGAAGAATTGTGTGTACAGGCCTCCCTGTGGATGCCATCAGAGCATTCCTTCCCGGAAACATGAAGAGGGATTAGGAGATGATGTCAGCTCCCATCCAGTGTGGCAGCTTCTATGGTAGTGACTATGAATCTGATGGTTCGGGGAAGAAGTCTCAGCGGTCTCTGCGATGAAGTGTCCAAGGGAGAACTATGGTGTGTTTTGGGCATTTATATCTGACTGAAGAAACACAAAGACATCAGAGCAGTACAGGACAAAAGAGAGGTTGGTTTCTGTGAGTTTCCAGTAGGGCAAGGGAAAGGAAGATGGATTGAGAAAGAGCAGGACAGAGATTCCTCTTTATTATGTCATACATTAAAAATATGTGACAGCCCATGCTGAGAGATCTTCAGTAGGGAGCCATTATCTTCAGGGCAAGTCCAAACTCCTCACAGCATTCCAGAGACCGCTGTTGTTTGCCTTTGCCTATCTCTCTAGCCTCCTCCCCTGAGTCCCCTAACCCTCCCTTACTCTATGACCTGAGAGATCTTCCAGGGTGGATGCTGCTTACTAACACCAGCAGGGGTGGAGCTCTGGACTTTGCTCAAGCCTCTTCCTGGAATGCTTTTGCATCCATATCTGCTGGGTCAATTTCTACCCATTTTTCAAGAATTCTGCTCCGATGTTTAACATCTTCCTTAAACTTCTGTTACATGGGATCCTTCCTCCTGACCTGCTTCTAGCTAAAAGTAACTGCTTCCTTCTTTGGGCAGCTGCTTCTGCATGAAGGCCATTGCATCGATACCACTGCAACCTCCTGACATGCTTTATTGCAATCCACTTCTTTCTCATTTTCCCATGACCTCCTCCAGGGAAGAAAACCTCTGCCTTACTCCTAATGTCGAAACACTGACTTTATGATGGACCCTTTAGTTTTGGTAAAGTAAGAAGACTTGGGGTAAGAGGTGAGGAAGCTCCACACGGAAGAGAAAGGGGACATGCCTACCCAGGGCAAAGACTCTGCAGAAACCAAACAGGATGTGCTAATTTGTCATGTCCCCCAGGTTATTTTCAGTTGGACATTTAAGGGCCATTTAATGAAGCTCTGAGGTACAAGAGAATGTCAATATATATTGTAGGGTCCTGTTCTAGGTGACTTGATGCTGTTGGAATAGAGTCATTCCAACTTCTTGATAAGGTCTTCTCTAGGCTCCCACACAAATACAGACATCTGCTCAGGGATATAGTGGGTGTTACAGCATACCACTTAGACCCAAATCAGGATGAAGAACTCACACATGTGTACCTCTTTCCCCTCTTCAGATGCTGATCTCCAGAGCTGGCTTTAACCAACTGTCTACACACCATGCTCTGTCCCAGACTCAGCCTACAACTGTTGTAAAGAGCTGCTGAGATTAGCAGCTTGCAGAGTCAACATGCCTGGGGGATGATCATAAGGACAGGGATAGGTAGCAAGACTCTTAACAGGGAGGACTTACCAGAAGAGCCATCAGGAGAGTCACAGGGAGGGCTGGAAGCAACAGAAGTCATTGGAGTGCTACATAGCCATGTCATGGTCATCTGGGATGATGGTCATAAAGAGTGTTCACCAGCACAAATATTTCCCATGAGGCCTCATGTTTGGCTCCATGCTAGACATGTAAAAATGTCTCTAAGCACCACTTTAGAAAATTTGACTCAATTGGTCTGAGTAAAAACCAAGTCTTGTTAGTAATATGTTTCAGATATTCCCTGAAGATATCTGATGTACAAATAAGACCAAAACTATTGCCATGGTGAAAAAAATAAAAGATCGGTTTTGAAATGAAACAGAATTGTGTATGAATAGCATTCCTGCTATGGTTGGGGAACTTAGGGTGTAGTTCATTCACCTAAGCTTCCATTACTCACCTGTAAAATCACATAAATAATACATATTTCATTGAAATGTCAGAAAGGTGCCAGGCTAATGGTAATAACAATGCAGCTGAAAACAGTCTTCCATCCATGGAGCTCTGATTAGGATAATTGTTAGAGCTCTTTATAGTCACACTTAGCCCTCCCTCTCTAAGTCATAGCACCCTATGGTAGACTTGCCCTTCTTGGCCTTTTATTTCTTTGTGAACAAGTCCTCTCTTCTTACACTGGCTAAAGCCACACAAAGCTCACCCAAGTGTGACAGCAGTAGCTAAACGGAAGCTAATGACTCTCTCAGGGTTGACCAGATAGCTGAATGTTGTTAGCCAGGATCCCACTCTTCCTACTATATCCAGAATAACACAAGTAGTAGCTATGGCATCTAAGATGACCTTGCCAGGGGGTAAGAAGTTGCCACATAGGTAACAGGTTATCTGTGGGGGTGCTCATTCTCAGAGGGTGACAACAAAGCTTGGGATGCTTAAGTGACTTCCTCATCATCATATTAGGTACCATGTGTCTTGAAACAAGTTCTTTCTCCTCTCTGTGGGTCAGTTTATTTTATCCGGGTAGCTCATCTGCATGAACAACAATCCCATTTATTTTGATGCTGATGGTTCTAAACTCAAATCTCCCTCCCTGACCCAGAAAGTGCCTTCCATTACTGATATATTGGACACATTATGACGAGACTATGGGTCAGGATGCAGAATCACTCTGTTAGTGCGGGGGATCATCATCCATCCTGCTAGTAACCACTGCTCCCCACCCCCACCCCCAACCTAAACCCCTCCAGGTACAAGTTTCCTCATTTCTCCTCCTGCCATCTAGAACTTGAAATAGCCTCCAGCACACTATGTGGCTGCCAGAAGTTGTAATTAAATAATGTCCAGCTGTCAGAAAGGCTGTTATAAATGGTCTTTTTGTCTGCACCACTGTCTAGGAAGCCAGAAAGGGGAAAAAGTAAAGGGTTAGAAATGTGAAGAGCAGGAAGTTCAGTGAGGGGAGCTTGGGGACAGCTTTTAGGGACCAGGAAACCTGCAGAGGCACTCCCAAACAAGGGAGTAACTGGTCTGTGGCATACCAGATCTCAGCCCTGCCTCTCTGATGATATTTGCACATAGGATAACCCAAGAAGGACTTAGGAAGTATGAATCTTATCCTAGAGCTGACTATCTTGGGCTGCTGCAATTAACATTCTCTTTTACAACTCAGGGAAGAGAAAATGGTACTGTGTGTGCTCAGATTGACTCTCAATCTTCTCTCCCTCCTTCTTTACAAATATACACTTTGAATTTTGATTACATCTGAGAGTTTTCTCCAAATGAGGAATATGTAGAGGAAATGTTCATTTATTGAGCATGCATTAAGCATTAGATCATTTATGTGCATGGCTTCATTTATTTTTTTTTACAGCATACCCAGAAGAAAATTATTATAAAATTCAATATTGTAAATAAGAATAACATGAGTCTTTGAGATTAAACAGCTTCCCCATGTCACATAGCCTGTAATTAAAAGGCCAGAGATTAGGATTTCCTATGCATGAGAATTTGGGAACTAGTTAAGACCAAGGGCTCTGACTTCATTGCTCTTCACTTGTCCCCAGGGCATCCTGTATCCCACCACCTCCAGCTGTGCGGAGCTCCTGGCCCAGGAACCAGAGGCAGGAAAAGCTGTAGAGCCTGCCATTGAACTGTTTCCATTTCTTTCTGATACTTCCATTCCCCAAGCAGCAGGAACTCAGGGCGCAGAACAAACAAATGACTTGGGGGCTCATTAAATATTTTATAGTAGTCCACACCACTTTTGTGGACAGGCTGCCTGGCAGTGTCCTCAAAGGCCAGCATGGAACTCACAGGACAGTTCTGAGAGACCTGGCTGCTTACAATCAAAAGGCCGAAGGTGGGAAGATGCATAGTTACCTGGAAATAACACTCCTATTACAAGGCAAGTTGCAGCCATTGCTTTCTGCTAGAGGAGCAACTCCTTGAGCTCCATAAAACCTTGACTGGTTTTAACTTGACTGGTCCAGAAACCTTTCAGACAACTTTAGAGAAGTGGTACAGACCTTCACATGCTGGATGTTTGAAGGACCGGGAGGAGACTAGGCAAGAGGCTTCTACTAGTATAATCATCAATATTATCACCACCACCACCATCACCATTGCTACCACCACCACCACCACCACCACCACCACCACCACCACCACCACCACCTCCACTACCATCATCATCATCATCATCATCATCATCATCATCATCATCATTTGTGTGTATGAATATTTTGCCCGAATTTATGTTTATGCACCACAAGTGAGCCTGGTGCCCAAAGAGGTCAGAAGAGGGTATTATATTTTCAGAAACAAGAGTAATAGATGGTTGTGTGCTGCCATGTGGGTGCTGGGACTTAAACTTGGATCCTCTGGAAAAGTAGCCAGTGCTCTTAACTGCTGAACCACCGCTGTAGCCCTCCCCTATTTTTTGAGATTCAGTTTCATGTAGCCCATACTCAAATTCCATGTAGCTAAGGATGGATCTGAAGTCCTGATCCTCCAGCCTCTACCTCCCAAGTGCTGGTATTACAGGCCTGTACCACCAAGCACATCTAAGACGATGATTCTGAATGGAATATATTTGTCATTGCGTGGATGACTTTGAGTACTTCTTTAAATGTTTCTGGGCTTTGGTTTTCTATTTATAAACATTCATATGACAAACACATTGTAAGCATCCACTGGGTATCCCACACTCTGCTAGGTTCCAGGTGTAGGCAAAAAGCATAGCATATGATATATTCCATGCCCTTGGGGAGCTTCCAAGCTTCTGAAAGTAAATATCACACACACATAAAGCTCATGGTTACACTTCCTAATAAATGCTGTGAGAAAAAGAACAGAGTCCTATGGGAGAGGCCTTTACAGTGGGAGACCAAGACACACCTCTTTGGAGAGGTTGTTGTTGTTGTTGTTTTGTTTTGTTTTTAGCTGATGCCTGAAGGGTAGGTACACATTATCTGAGACAAGACTTGTGCAAAGGTCCTGTGACAGGGAGTAGATGGATGTTTTAGGAGTTGAAATTAAGCATATGTGGTCAGAGTATGTTGAAAAAGGAGAAGTCGTAGCATGAAGCAGGGGTGGAGGACGATAGAGGATATGTTCATATTGAGCACATTGACCTGAAGGAAGATTCAAGACTTTATCTCATGAGGACTGGGAGGGCATTGCTCAGTCTCAGACAGTGGTAGTCTTAGCTTATGCTGAAAATAAGATAGTAAGAAATAGAAAAACAGTGTCAAAACCACACATGCACAAAAATAACCATCTACAGGCCTCTCTATGGGGCGGGTGTGTAAAAAAGACTTGAATAACTGTTTTTCTGTCACAGAATGGACCCCATGGGAATAATCTGCTAACAGAACAAAGAATAATGTAGAAGAGTACTCATTATAGATACAAAGGCCCAAAGCCATTCTGACTATTGTATGAAGAGAATAAATGTTAACAAGACTTGCCTACTTCTGAGTCAAATGAGAAAAGGGGTCTGCAAGGGCTTTGGTGGTGGTGGTGGTGGTGCATGAGACTGAAAGCCCCACTCTTGCCCATACCAACCTTTGCCATCAGTACCTTAAATGCCCAGGAACTTAACAGAGATGGCTCAGTGAGAAACGCTGCTAGCCTCATGACCTAAGTTTGATCCCTGGAACCCACATTGTGAAAGAGAACCAACACCTGTAAGCTGTCCTCTGACCTCTACCTGTGAATATGTGTACATGCACATGCTCATACACACACACACACACACACACACACACACACATACACACACACACAGAGAGAGAGAGAGAGAGAGAGAGAGAGAGAGAGAGAGAGAGAGAGAGAGAGAGAGAGAGAGAAATTTTCTCGAAAGAGAAATGTCCTAGAAAGGTTCACATTTAAGTTGTTCATCCCTAGAGGTACCAGCAACACTGATTTATTTTCAACCTTTGGAGCAATTCAGAGGCTCTTGCTGTGGTGGCCATCTTTAAGAATGCCTCCAAAGAGCTCAATCTTCTGTATCTAAGCCTTTGCAGCAACCTTCACACTGAATATGGCTATCCTGTGTAGTCGTGATGATAAATAAGTGAACGATGGAGCAGGACCTCCATGCCCAGTTATCAAAGCCACCATAGCTTCTGCTTCTCTCCCTTTCTCGGATCACCTACTCCAGCAAGCTGGCTACCATATTCCAAGGGTGCTCAAGCAAATCAATGGGTAGGCTTCTGTGGCAAGGGTTTGCATGCCAACAGCCACATAAAACAATCATTTTGGAAGATCTTTCAGCTTCTAGATGACATTTTTTCCCCTAATTTTCCAAGATTTTGTAATGTCTTGAGCACAGACATACAGCAACACCACTCTTAGGTCCACAGAAGCCAAGACAGAATGTTTGTTCTTTGAAGTCATTAAACTTATCAGTAACTTGTTATGTAGCATAAAAAAAATCCTGATGCTCAAGTTCTATCACCAATGATTCTGATTAAGTTGGAGTAAAGTTTGAGTGCTTATGTGTGGAAAGTTTCAAAATGATATTAATACACAGCCAGGGTTAGGAAACACTGGGCTAGAGAAGAAAAGACCCAAAGTTACTTGAAAGGAAGCCACTGGTTTCAACACAAGGAGAGATTAACATGAATTGCCTCAACTTTCAGCATTAGAATTCATATTTTTATCTATGGAGACACTTAAAGTCTAAAGTGTGGATCTGGATCCAGGGTCACAGTGGATTGAGACTTAAGAGTATCATGTGTCTTCATAGAATGAATTGGGTAGTGTTCCTTGGGTTTCTATTTTGTGGAGTAGTTTGAAGAGTATCAGTATTAGGTCTTCTTTGAAGATCTGATAGAATTCCCCACTAAACCCATCTGGTCCTGGGCTTTTTTTGGTTGGGAGACTGTTAATGACTGTTTCTATTTCCTTAGGACTTATGGGACTATTTAGATGGTTTATCTGATCCTGTTTTCACATTGTCACCTGGTATGTGTCTAGACAATTGTCCATTTCATCCAGATTTTCCAATTTTGTTGAGTATAAGCTTTTGTAGTAGGATCTGATGATTTTTTGAGTTTCCACAGTTTCTGTTGTTATGTCTCCCTTTTCATTTCTGATTTTATTAATTTGGGTAGTGCCTCTGTACCCTCTGGTTAGTCTGGCTAAGGGTTTATCTATCTTGTTGATTTTTCCAAAGATCCAGCTCCTGGTTTTGTTGATGCTTTGTATAGTAACGCTTATACCTAAAACAAATAAAGACCAAACAAGGAAAGAGAACTTCAGACCCATTTCCCTTATGAACATTGATGCAAAAATACTCAATAAAAATTTTGCCAACCAAATTCAAGAATACATCAAAACAATCATTCACCACGATGAAATAAGCTTCATCCCAGGGATGCAGGGATGGCTCAATATATGGAAATCCATCAATGTAATCCACTACATAAACAAACTCAAAGAAAAAAACCACATGATCATTTCATTAGATGCTGAAAAAGCATTTGACAAAATTCGGCATCCCTTCATGTTAAAAGTCTTGGAGAGATCAAGAATTCAAGGTTCATACCTAAATACAGTGAAAGCAATATACAGCAAACCAGTAGCCAACATCAAACTAAATGGAGAAAAACTTGAAGCAATCCCACTAATATCTGGGACCAGACAAGGATGCCCACTGTCTCCCTATCTATTTAATTTAGTACTTGAAGTTCTAGCTAGAGCAATTAGACAACAAAAGGAGGTCAAAGGTATACAAACTGGAAAGGAAGAAGTCAAAATATCACTATTTGCAGATGATATGATTGTATACTTAAGTAACCCCAAAAATTGAACCAGAGAACTCCTACAGCTGATAAACAACTTCAGCAAAGTGGCTGGATATAAAATTAACTCAAACAAATCAGTAGCCTTCCCCTACTCAGAGGATAAACAAGTTGAGAAAAAAATTAGGGGAATGACACCCTTCACAATAGTCACAAATAATATTACATACCTTGGTGTGACTCTAACCAAGCAAGTGAAAGATCTGTATGACAAGAACTTCAAGCCTCTGAAGAAAAAAATCGAAGATCTCAGAAGATGGAAAGATCTCCCATGCTCATGAATTGGCAGGATTAATATAGTAAAAAAGGCCATCTTGCCAAAAAAAAATCTACAGATTCAATGCAATCCCCATCAAAATTCCAAATCAATTCTTCATAGAGCTAGAAAGAGCAATCTGCAAATTCATTTGGAATAACAAAAAACTCAGGATACCAGAAAACTGTTCTCAACAACAAAAGAACTTCTGGGGGGAATCACCATCCCTGACCTCAAGCTCTACTACAGAGCAATAGTGATAAAAACTGTATGGTATTGGTATGAGACAGGCAGGAAGATCAATGGAATAAAATTGAAGTCCTAGAAATGAACCCACACACCTACAATCACTTGATATTTGACAAAGAAGCTAAAAACATCCAGTGGAAAAAAGGCAGCATTTTTAACAAATGGTGTTGGATCAGCTGGAGGTCAGCATGCAGAAAAATGCAAATGACCCATTCTTATCTCCTTGTACAAAGTTTAAGTCCAAGTAGATGAAGGAACTCCACATAAAACCAGATACACTGAAACTTATAGAGGAGAAAGTGGGGAAGAGCCTTGAACATATAGGCACAGGGGAAAATTTCCTGAACAGAACATCAATGGCTTATGCTCTAAGAACAAGAATCGACAAATGGGACTTCATAAAACTGCAAAGCTTCTGTAAGGCAAAGGACACTGTCAATAGGACAAAACGTCAACCAACAGATTGGGAAAAAATCTTTACCAATCCTACATCCAATAGAGGAATAATATCCAATGTATACAAAGAACTCAAGAAGTTAGACTCCAGAGAGTCAAATAACCCTATTAAAAAATGGGGCACATAGCTAAACAGAGAATTCTCAACTGAGGAAACTCGAATGGCTGTGAAGCACCTAAAGAAATGTTCAGCATCCTTAGTTATCAGGAAAATGCAAATCAAAACAACCCTGAGATTCTACCTCACACCAGTCAGAATGGCTAAGATGAAAACTTCAGGAGACAGCAGATGCTGGTGAGGATGTGGAGAAAGAGGAACACTCCTTCATTGCTGGTGGGATTGCAAACTGGTACAACCACTCTGGAAATCAGTTTGCCGGTTCCTCAGAAAATTAGACATAGTACTACCTGAGGATCCAGTTATACCACTCCTGGGCATATATCCAGAAGTTGCTCCAACATGCAATAAGGACACATGCTCCTCTACGTTCATAGCAGCCTTATTTATGATAGCCAGAAGCTGGAAAGAACCCAAATGTCCTTCAACAGAGGAATGGATTAAAAAATGTGGTATATTTAAATTAAAAATAATGAAATCATGAAATTCTTAGGCAAATGGATGGAACTAGAAAGTGTCATCCTGAGTGAGGTAACCCGACCACAAAAGAGCACATATGGAATGCACTCACTGATAAGTGGATATTAGCCCAAAAACTCAGAATAAACAAGATACAACTCACAGACCACACAAAGCTCAAGAAGAAGCAAGGCCAAAATGTGGGTGCTTCCGTTTTTCTGAGAAAGGGAACAAAATACTCACAGGAGCAATTATGGAGACAAAGTGTGGGACAGGGACTGATGGAAAGGCTACCCAGAGACTGTCCTACCTGGGGATTCATCCTATAAGCAGTCACTAAACCCCAACACTATTATGGATGACAAGAAGTGCTTGCTGAAGGAGCCTGTTATGGCTGTCTCCTGAGGGGCCCTGCCAGAGCCTTACAGATACAGAGGCAGATATTAGTAGCCAATCTTTGAACTGAGCGTGGAGTCCCCAATGGAGGAGTTGGAGGGAGGACTGGGGGAACTGAAGGGGTTTGCAGCCCCCAGGATTCCCATGGACTAAACCATCAACCAAGGGGTACACATGCTTCCAGCTGCAATTGTGGCAGAGGAATGTCTTGTTGGGCATCAGTGGAAAGAGAGATCCTTGGTCCTACGAGAAGGCTTGATAGTTGCCCCAGCAGGGGAAATCGGGGGGGGGGGGGAGGTAGGTGGGAGTAGGCTGGGTGGAGAGGCATCTTCTTGGAGGCAGGGGTTGGGAGGATGGGTTGGGGGTTTTCTGGGAGGGGGCAAACTTGGAAAGGGTATAACATTTGAAATGTAAATGAAGAATATATTCAATAAATAAACTACTTGAGATGGAAAAACAAAAAAACAAAACAAAAACAAAACAAAACAAAACAAAAAACAGTGTCCTGTGTCCTCAGCCTCTCACTGTGGGATTCCCACACTTCCTTAAGGGCATTAACTACAGAAGGAAACTCTTTGGCCTTAACTAAGGCAGAAGGCATTTCACACCCAGGCAGATGATGATTGCATCTTTCTATCTTTGACCATGGGGTTACGGGGATGCAGGATGCCCTTTCTCCACAGATGGATGACCTTCTCCTATTCTCCCTCCCACCATTATGTGTTCTGTCCAGACCACATCTCTGTCTCTGAACGTTCTCTTGAAAATTTATGAGCAATGATGACATCTGACTGTGAAAACCTTTGTCTGACCTCGAATGTTTGTGAGTAATAGGACGACGTTCCCATCTATGAACAATAACTCAGGAGGTCTGGCTCTCTCTTTTCTGCTCCTGTATATTGCTGCCCCTATGATGCCTGCAATAAAATAATTAAATTGATTAGAACGGGAGTCCTGGAGGATGATGGATGCTGATAGGACAGTCACCCAGACTCTCTCAACGCTGACCCTCCAGTAGCCAGACGGCATTAACATTCATCTGTGTGGTGTCTGTGGTTACAGATGCAGTAAGAGGCACTGTGCAAGCAACATGCTAGGTGTAGGAGACACAGGATCAGTAAGGCTCCTTTCTCGTTCTTTAAGAGCTTTTAACTTAATACAGATGAGTTAAAGAAAAGACAAAGAGTGTTGTGTTCTTGGCTTGGAGACTCCTGAGAATAGATGAGAAACGCCTCACTCAGCCTACAGTCTCTTGTAGGAGGTGAGATCTGAAGTGCATTGTTGTCTAGGCAAAGAAGGAGAGCCCTCATCAGTACTGGGTGAAACAGTGCGTAAGGTGCACAGAGGTAGGAAATGGGGGGTTTGGGGAAAATGTAAGCAACTTCTTGTGTATCTAAATATTTTCCTGGGAATGATGGCTTAAGGGGTGATCTAAGGGTATCTGCTGAGGAACAAGTAATTGTCTTTAAGCTAAACACTAGGCTTCACCCAAAAGGTATGGGTAGCATGCACTATCTGCAAAGTCCATCTCTTGCCTAACCTCGTTTAATATCTGGATCATGTGTGTACTGTGTGCAATGGTGGCTAACACCACTTCATGGCCCAGCCTAGTATTTTTACACATCTTGTTCTCAGAATGAGGGCTTTGTTTTCCTTTATCCTCATCTTAACCCTGGCTCCTGGTTGGTATTCTTTTGTCTCCTACCTAGCTCAGATTAAAACCGAATCCATGCATTAAGTGTTTCTGAATCTCTTATTAGCCTCAGCCAGTGTATTCTTTCATGGACTGAATCCACAGTCATCCTTATGATTCAAGTGTGTTACAATACCAGGAGCTTCATGGAAGAAGCTTGGGATTCCAGGAGGCAAATCTGGAAATCCAGAAGACCTGGAAATCTGGAAAACTGAGAGTTGAGCACTTGGAATGCAGAGGTGGAATGAAAAGGGGGAGAAATAGCCCCGAACTTCAAGTAAGTAAGTATGTAAGGGGCTCCTAGATAGTTCTACATCATGTCACTGACCCCTCCTGAAAGAAATCGTTAGTAGATGACTTCAGTCAAGGCTGGGTACAAATTAATCAAGTGGCCTGTGAAGCATTGAAGCGTCCAGGATCATAGCATCTGAAGAGCTTGTGGTCCACCCCTGTGGGGGAATGCCTTCCCTTAACTCTAGCTGCTGATTGATAGTTGTGGGGGGGATGTGAGTCCAGTGAACCAGACATTTGTCACTTCTCTGTAATATGATAATAGTCAGGATTTAAATGGTGAATAGCAGGAAGTTCAAATAAAAACAACCAAAATAAATGTTATAAAAGAGTCAGGCAACATGGTTTTGGGATTTCACCAGTTCTTCATTTAAAGATAGACAGAGGCACTAGAGACTGAAGAGTCCAAACTCACAGAGACTCAATAAACTAGTCTCTGAGGTGTCTCCATGAACTGGAAAATACAGCAAGGCTGATAGGACCAACTGATCCCAAACATCAGACCTCTGTGGTTTCCATGTCCCGGTGGGTCAATGAAGTGTGAAGAAATGAGGTTTCCAATGAGCTTCAGGTAAAATAGCTCACATGAAGCCCGAAGATCCTTACTGGGAATGCAAAACTCAACACTAGGAAGAACTTGCATCACTAGCAAAGTCACAGCAACTCCCAGACTTAGGAAGCCTGCCAGACCCAGTCAGGGATGCCAACTGACTAGCCAGGTGTTTCCAATCCAGTGTCCACACATGATGAGAAACTGATGACTGTGTACTGTGTATGAAATTGATGGGATAACAGGACCAGAGAAGTCAGAAGTCACCAGTCTCTGAATGTATATTAGCAACTTTCTGGGTTGCTGTGACAAAGTACCCCACCAAAGCAATATAGTAGGGAAGAGATCATTTGACACACAGTTGCAGAGGGTCACTGTGCATCAAGAAAATGCATTTCAAGGATTTTACAGAGAAAAAGCATTAGTTTTTTTTTTCAGAGAAAGGATCTTCCTCTGTCACCAAGTTTGCCCTCAATAGTGAGCCTTCTGCCTCAGCCTCCTGACAGCTGTTACAGGTGTGTGCCTCATCACCAGACTGAGAAATACATTCTTAGGAGAGTCACTGAAAACACTAAAGGATACATGAGTAGAATAGCCAAGGAGACAAGGACATGAGTGACTGGTGGTCAGCCCTGTTTGCATGGTTTTATACAACTAAGGCCAAATGCAAGTGAGAAAATAAGAGTACAGTGTACAGCTGGTATGCAGGCTAAGAAAAATAGATACAGGGACCACAGGAGCATCTGAAATTTTTGTTCTAATTATTTCAAGAATCATATTTGTGGTGGTGTGATAGTTTGTATGTGCTGGGCCCAGGGAGTGGCACTATTAGAAGGCATGGCCCTGTTGGGAGTAGGTGTCACTGTGGGCATGGGCTAAGACCCTCATCCTAGCTGCCTGGAAGTGAGTATTATGCTAGCAGCCTTCAGATGAAGAGGTAAGAACTGTCAGCTTCTCCTCACCCTGTCTGTCTGGATGCTGCCATGTTCCTGCCTTGATGATAATGGACTGAACCTCTAAACCTGTAAGCCAGCCCAAATTCAAATATTGTCCTTACAAGAGTTGCCTTTGTCACGGTGTCTGTTCACAGCAGTAAAACCCTAACTAAGACAGGTGGTATCATTTGTGTTGTTTCTCTGAGGCTGAGGAATAGTAGGAGGTCACACAAATTTTTACTCATAGGAACTTCCCAGTCCAATCTTATCATCTCTAGGGTGCTTGAGGAACCAGGACACACAGCTGCAAGGAAGGAGATTCAGATGTGAAGTAATAGGCAATGAGAGATGGATGGGCATAGAGTGAAGTTGGGAGGGAAAGCAAGGGGTAGAGGTGGATGGAGAAGAATTCAGATCCCATAATCAAGACTCTGGATTGGAGGCAGCAATGTCAGGGCAGTATCAGAATTTTCTAGACTTTCCAGTTTAATAGCCCAGAAACAAGGGTAATCAGATAGTAGCACACCTCACCACTCAGACTGTAGCCTTGGAATGTCTCCCTGGGAAGACATAAGGCTTCTTAAGATGCAACTCACATCAGGCCATATGATAGCTATTTAAATGTATAAGACAAGCTGAGGTCACTTGTAGCACTGACCAGCACAGAGATCATGAAAGGCCATCAGAATTACAGTAAGGTTTGCAAGTGCCGACCAAGAGGCCGCTTCGTTGGCTAGATATGAGTACATTTGGGGTTTCAAAAGCAGTTAAAGTGGATTAAAATCGAATCTCATGCATTTCAATATGTTCTCATAATTATTTTTATATGTTAATATATGTCCTTTTAAAAATTTTTATTTTTATCATTTTTAATGATGCATATGTGTATGGGTCTATGCACATGTGTGCGGATGTTCACACTGTCCAAGTCCCCTAGAGCTTGAGTGACCAGTGGTTATGAACTGCCTGGTGAGTGCTAAGAATGGAACTTAGTTCCTCTGAAAGAGCAGCATATTCCTTAACTTCTGAGCCATCTTTATGGCCATATAATTATACATATACGCATATAAATATGCACATCATTCATATGGTGCAGATATTTGCATAATTGTATTATGTTATATGCTTATATTTTATTAATCCATACTTATAAAACATATGACTGCATAATTTATAAATGAAGGTATATTGGACAGCTTGGGGCAATAATAAGGAGGCAGTCATCCTCTTGAAGTCTGGTAAAAAAATGGACAGGTAATACATTTTTTCTAGGTGAACTATAGGGGAAATTCTTCTTTACAGGAAGGAGCATTGCAACTTCTGCAAAGGATAAATAAAGGATCAGTTTAGGAAAGCAGTATTTATATCATCTAACAAGTTACTGAATTAAGGCAGTCAGCATCCATGCCTGTAATCATCATTCTATGAGACTTGTGGCCTCCTGGTGCACCATTTGTGGTCTGGTCAAAGATCAAAGGGACTAGACTCGGTCTAGCAGACCTCTGGCCCAGCTTCTTCGATCTAGAGGAAGAATAGGACAATGGAGGGAATTAGCTATACAATTTACTGGGTATATACAATAATATATAGAGACTGACAGTAACCTGCAATACCTTCAGTCACACACCAACAATTTCAAATGGTCAAGACTAAACAATAACCTCTACAGACATACACATAAGCGCAAACTGAAGGAACACAAGTATCTTCTACCATAAAATGTCAGAACAGGGTTATTTTGTGGAGGAAGAGGAGGCTGCCATTGGGCTGAGGAAAGGACTTCTTGGGTCAATGGTAAAGTTCGATTTCTTGAGTTGGGGGATAAGGACATTATTTTTCTTCAGTATTTTTTCCTAGCTATTCATTGGTTCTATGCTGCTTACTATATTTATTTTAAAATAGAAAGCTCCTATTTTTAACATACATGCAGCACACACCTGTCAGACCACTTGATCGTGAGGACTTGAAGGTCTAAATTCTGCCTTGGGGAGCTGGGTTTGGGACTGACCTGGACTTGAAACCACATGTTCCCTCCAGCCTGTGGGCTTCCAGAGATTATCCAGTGAAAAGGCTGGGGTCCGGAGGGCAAACTAGCGGCATTTATTAGGCAGCCAAGAATGAGCTGGGCAATAAAATGTGACTTGGCCCAGAATGGAGGGCTTCCTGCATTTGACATTTCTGCTTTATTCAAAGCAGAAGTCTTCTGGGGGGGGTCACATTGAATCTCACAAAATGTCAAATAAACGTTTATTTATGATAGTGTATCTCCATATTTTAGGCAAATTCTTCTCTAACTATACCCAACAAATCTCATAATACTTGTGGTATTTCCATCACACAAGCTCGCACATGTGCCCGCATACACACACACACACACACACACACACACACACACACACACACACACACACACAGATTATTCATTTTAAAGAGCTCAGCTTCAAGGCTTCTTTAAATAGCAGTTAGCAGAGTATGGCGAGTGTCTGTTTACTGAACTGTAATTGCTTCCTGGGATAGAGGGAGTGTAGGCTGTCCAGCGATTACTGCCACTACTGCGCAAACAAGGCAGACTTACACAAAGAAGGCCCTGGTTGGGAGGATCACAGTGTGATGAATAAAGGAAAGAGCTGGGCAGTATCAATCATTTCCTTCTTCCCCCACGCAGCCCCCAGCTTTTCTTTTTCGCAGCACCCAGCTTTGCTTTTTCATAATCTAGACTCTCAACATAACACAGACAGGCTGAGTTAAGAAACCAGTTCCTTCAGAACTTCTGGATCATTTCATTGGGCCCACCTGAGCATGCGGGGGTGATGGTTAATGCTGGCTAATTTAATCAGACTGAGAGGGAGCCTTGTGTTTAGTGAGGGACACCTCTGGGTATGTCTGTGGGGAATTCCAGAGTTAACTAAGGGGAAATCAGGTATCCTAAGTGTGGTCGGGGCAGTGGGTGGTGGGCAGTGGGCAGTGGGCAGTGGGCTAGAGGCAGGGGTGAGGTGGGGGGGAGCAGCTCACTCAAGCATTCTCTCTCTCTGAGCACCATGAGCCAAGCCACTCTGCTCCCTCATAGCCTTCTACCATCATATTCTGCCTTTTGTGACTCAGAAACAATGGAAGTGTCTGAGTAGGGTCTGAAACCTTGGAAACTGTGAACCAAAACAGATCCTTCCTCCTTTAAATTCTTTCTAGCCAGTATTGGATTGTAACAAAAAAAAATCTGCATGCCACATCCTATACTAATTTATTCAGATTTGTCATAAAGGCAGTTTTAATCATATGTGGCCCCGTACCAACTGAATTTGCTTTTTTTGTTTCCTCTGTGGCACAAATTTTGGTGAGAAGAGACTATCTTTTACTGTGCTAAATTGAATCTTAGAAGATAAAGAGATGGATACATAGATCTGTCTATCTATCTATCTATCTATCTATCTATCTATCTATCTATCTATCTATCTATCTATTATCTATCTATCTATCTATCTATCTATCTATCTATCTATCTATCTATCTATCTATCTATCTATCTGTATATAGATACAGACACAGATATAGATATACACCCAATGTGTGTGTATGGACTAGAGATAAATATGTGTATATACATGTGTGTGTGTATGTGGATGTGCATGTATGTATATTTTATATGTGTGTAAATAAGTCCATATAGGTCCACTTGGGAGGAGACTAGGCAGGGAGAGAAGGATGAGAGAAAGAAGAGAGGGTGTAGAGTAGAAAGAACATGGGGGAAGGGCTATTAAAAATTCCAGGAAAAGCCAACAACATGCTGGGAGTGGAGCACTGAGTGTGCCCTGCCAGGTATGTGCAAGTTGGAATTACTGTCCCCGCCCTCACCCCTTTGGCCTCACAAGTGTCTAGAGTAAGTTAACTTGATGTGGGTACTTTGGGGACCCGGTAAATTTAAGAAGCTACTGAATCTCACTTGTAGTCACATGAGGTCAAAAGAAGAACCAAGAGAAATGAAGGGAATTGCAGTTTGGGGGGCATTTTACCACATCCGGGGAAGAGCTCTGAAGAATACTGTACTGGATCCATGCAGTAACAATACCATGGCTGGCCTCAGGACTCTCGAGAAAGACAGAGTAGTGAACTCTCGAGGTAGGAGCATAGTTGAGGGTCAAGAAGAGATGACAAAGGCAGATGAGCTATAGGAGAAGTCATCAGGAGCAGGGGGAATAATAAAAGGTTTATTTATTTAAAAGGCTTTCAACTTTATTTTGAAGTAGAGATTTTGGGGTGTAATTTACATGCTATGGGATTCACCCCACTCTAAGCATCAGCTGTGTTCAGTGTACAACTCCCCACTATCCAGGTCTAGAACATTCCCATAGTCTCAGGAGTTCTTGAAGCCATTTTCTAGTGTCCTGCGTTTCTATCCCCAGCCTAAGGTAAATGCTCACTCATCCTTTTGCTGTCTCTATAAATTCACCATCTCTGCAAATGGCATGTTAATAGAATCTGGTTCCTCGACTAAGCATGTTGTTTTGTTATTCTTCCAAGAGATAGCATGTACTAGTTTTGTTTTTTATTGCTGAGTAGTGTGCATGTGCATGCCCACAAGATGTATCCATGTGTATACCTGTAAACACTTGTGTATACACATGCATGCTAATGGATGATGTGGGGTGGGTGTGCCCTTCTGTCATTCTCTGCTTTATCACCTCAAGACAGGGATTCACACTTAATATGGGGCTGGCCATCTTTGGGCTAAACTGACTGGCCAGTGAGCTCTAGTAATCCTCTTGTCTCTGCCCAGCTCTGGGGTTATGTATGCCATCATCATATCTTGCTTTTTTGTAAACCTGAGTTCTGGAGATCTGGAATTAGGTCCTCATGAGTGTGAAGCTAGCATTTTACCACCGAGTGTTCTCCCAGGCCTTGGGTAGTATTTCATTGCCTGTATGGGCCTTGTTTTGTTTTTCCTATTGGCTAGTTAATGAGAACTTGGACTGCTCCAACAGTTTTACTGTTATGAATAATGCTACAACAAACGTTTGCATACAAGCCTTTGTGTGGTCACACTTGCATCTCTCTTGGCAAGAAACCTGGAACTTGCTGGGTCACATGGTAACTCTATGTTTAATTTTCTGCAGCTGCGCCAAGCAGTCTTCTAAAGTGGCTGCTCTCCTACCTCCCCACTAGCAGCAAAGGGGAATACTAGTTTCTTTGTATTTCTATCAAATAATCTTGGTCTTTCTGAAGAGAACCATCTTCATGGGTGCATATTGACAACTCACTGAGGTATCAAAATAAATTTAGCTAAGGACTAATAATGTGGGAGGTATTTGCATGTACCCCTTAACCATTTTCACTTCTTTTTCTAATTTTGCTGAAATGTCTATTCTATTAACTTATTCACTTCAAAAGTAGGCCATTTATTTTCTTATGATTGATCTATAGTTAGTCACACACTTTGATTTTAAGACCTTTTTACTAGTCAATATTGACATTTCTTAAATATTTATATTTCAAATGTTCTTCCTACCTAGTCTATGATTTATTTTTCTTCTCTTGTTTCTTCTTCCTTCCCTCCTTCCTTCCTTCATTGCTTTTCTCCTTCCTCCATTTATCACTTCCTTTTCCTCTCCTAATCTTTTTTGTTTAGACAGAATTTCTCAATGTGACTCACAAGCTTCTGCCTCAAACTCTCAAAAGTTCTAGGATTATAGGCACACACTTATACCTGGCCTTCCTTATCACTTTATTTGTGGTGCCTTTTGAAGGCTTTTAAAAATGTTAGGTAAAAATCCTTTATCTAGTACAAAGTCAGATAGATTGTTGCTGTAAACAAGATGTAGAGTTATGGTAAAATTTGAAATTCAATAGTTTAATTCCTTCAACTTTGTAGTCCTCTTATCCAAGCAGTTTTGAGTACTTTAGACCATTTGAGGGCATGTTTTATAATTGGCTTCCAGTTTCCTCTGTTTTATGCTTTTTGCTCTTGTGTCAGGTCTGTGATCTGCCCAGAGTTAACCTGATGAGTGTCCAGGACAGGACTGTGACATACAACCCCAAATGTGCTGCCTTAGCTTTTGCTCTTGTTGCACTAGACGATCTCTCAAATAGCCGCAGTCCCCGCCACTTTTTGAGAAAACATAGAAATAGGAAGGTCACTATCATGTTTCCTTACCCTGTTCCCAGGAAGCAGGCTATACAAGCAAACTAACCTCATCCTTATTCCAGAGGTACTCTGCTAATAGCTAGAGTAAAGGCATACCCATAGCTCTGAAGACTGGGGACACACAGAAGAATGTGCACCATTAGACCTTGCTAAGTCCCCCCTCTATCATTATCAGGCAGACCTGTTTGACATCCCTACTTCTGCATGGCTATACACGCTTTACTAAACCTAACCATGAAAGTACAGTTGTCCTGTTTCCTTGGAATTGATTTCCTTTGGATGATTTCTGTGTCATATAAAATTCATAGTAAGCAAAGCTGTACACATTCTCTTATTAATCTCCCTTAGATGCCTGAGCCATGAATCTAAAAGCAGATGAGAAAAGATACTTCTTTTCAGTCCCTAATGTATATTTGTATCCAGTGGTCCACAAATCACATTCACCCACACTAAGGTGACTTGGTGCCTTTGACAAAAGCTAATTGATGGGGCTGGGAGTGTTCCTCAGGAGTGGAGTACTTGCCTCACCTGTGCAAGCTCTGGGATTGGTCCCCAGCAGAGAACAACACCTCAGCTCCATCCACTGAGCCATTCCTCTTACATCAGTTCTACTCTCCCCACATCCTTGATTTCTGTAGACTTACAATGAATTTGAAAATTCAATAGTTTAAATCCCCCTACTCTATATTTATTTTATCAAATTAATTTTGACTATTTTAGATCCTTGGAATGCATTATAGTCAGCTTCCAATTTCCTTCAAAATATCTGATATGATTTAAAATAAAAAAAATACTGGGATTGAATTGACTCTCTAGATCCATTTGGAGAAAATAGTGAATCTGCTACTCCAGTCCATGAACAATTGTCCTTTCATTGATTCAGATACTCAATTGTAGCTTTCTTTCCTTCCTTCTTTCTTTCTTTCTTTCTTTCTTTCTTTCTTTCTTTCTTTCTTTCTTTCTTTCTTTCTTTAGTTCTCAGTGGTCAGGTTTGTACTTCTTTCAAATTTATTCTTAGTTTTTTTTTTTAATTTTGTGTGCATGCATACATGAATGTACCATGTACATGCAATGCCCACAGAGGCCTGAAAAAGACACCAGTCTCCTGAAACTGGCATTACTGACTGTTGTGAGCTGCCATATGCACTCTGGGAACCAAACCTCTGCAAGAGGAACCACTGCTCTTAATGGTGCGCCATCTCTCCAGTCCATAAACTATAGGTTTTCACAAATGCCTTTTATCCACCTGAAGATGTTCTCTCTTGTCATTTGTTAATCTTAAAACTTTCCCCATGAATGGTGTAGAATGTTATGGAATTCTTTTCCTATGCCTGTCATAGATTTTTTGCTTTATTTTATTGGTTTGGGCATTGTATGACTTAATCTGTCTTGCATTCCTGGTACAGATCCAACTTCATTAAGGGTTAGAATTCTCCACACACTGGTCTTTTCCCTTCCTTTTTGTGTCAGTATTGGGACTCTGTGTCCATCTGCCTGTATTTAACCCGTGGAATTGTCACCCTGCTGTGTAGTGGCTTATGTCTCTGCTCATTTTCTTAAGACAGCCTTGTGTTTATGTATTGGCTTATGCTCCCAAGGGCTCCTTCCTCTCCTTCCAACCTAGGAGTTGTCCACAGTCCCGGCAGAGCCTATGCTTACACACTCTGTGGTGGTTTTCAGGTCTGTACCAGTTGATACCTTCCCCTTAGCTCTTCATGCTTCCCCTGCCTGAGGAGCCTCCTGGTCCAGGATTGCTGTGTAAAGAGCTTCTCAAGCTTTCTGGATAGTCTCTCATTTCCAGGCTAGCCTGGTTACATGTCTGTCAGGTCCTCTGGTCTGTGGTTTTCCACATTTGTTTCCAGGCATGAGTCTTTATCTCTCACCTCTGACCATATCAGGTTCCTACTGACTGTGAAGTTTGTGGCCAGCAAAACTGCCCTGTGATGCTGCCCCCCACCCCCGTGTTAGGCATGTGATCTGTCAGGAAAGTGTCTTCATGTTTGAATGATGTTATTAAGCATTCAGAGTCAGACTTGACATGACGCCAGGATGGTATGAACTTGGGGCAGTGGAGAAATGGAGGCATGCTGGGAGACCAACAGAGCAGGACACAGACACAATGATATACCTCAGGACTAAAGGCATGATCTACGAGAGAAGAGAAAACCACAGGTCTACTTTGCCTTTTAACATCACTCTTAACATTCGCTGTCTCCATGCATACGTTCCAGGATTTCTTTTGGTTTGGAGTGGTCAGGATGCGAGGGTAGCATAGTGGAGAGCAGACTGGAGAAAGAAAAGAATGTGAATGCTTTGGCCGTGTCACAAGGAAGGTAATGTGTCAGCGATCACACAATACCAGGGAATCAGAGTGACCTGCATGTCCTCCTTGGCCAGGAAGCAATCTCTCAGCTCCCTCCACCCAGGCTGGCCCTTAGCTCAGATGTTAGTTTCATAGAAAAACACTACCCTACACTTTTAAATCAGGAGTTGGCGAGCTGCAGCATGAGGGGCTTCCTCCAGCATGTGGGCTACCTCCAGCTCATCATTTATTCTCCTCATGGTTGCACTGGCACTCAGCGACGCCCATTTGTCTACACATCCATGCTGTCTTCACGCTGCAAGGACTGAGTTGAGTAGTTGTGAAAGAGACCACATGGCTTTCAAAGTCTGCAACGTTTGCTATTTAGTCCTTTACAAAAAAAGTTTCCGTGGACCCTGCACCTCAATACAGTAGATTTGACCCTGATAGCAAAGATGCTCTCTGGCTGCATGAGAGCCAGCCTCAAGCTTGGCAACACTGTAGAACTGGCAGTGGGGTAGGTGAGGCAGCCCCGAGGGTGTGAGAGCAAAAGAGCTGAACCTGTCTCTTGCCAGTGGTGGCACAGGGTGACCTAGCTGGAGCAGTGCTGAAGAGCTTCCTGGGCTTTGAATTGGCTTACGCTGAAACCTACACCATCTGTAAACTGTTGGGGCACATGAAAGGGCCAGTACCACCTATTAAAAATCGCAGGATCTCCATGATTCTCCATAACCGGGAGGAGTTCCGGTGGGGATCCAGTATTGATAGTGTCACAAAGGCCAGAGACCTTGAACCAGATCAGTGACTCATTGCAATGAACATTTGCAAGTAAAGCTGTGTGGACAGAGAGTACGCTGTGGAACATACTGTGACACGTTACAGCTTCCACAATGAGATGATCTTTTAGGCTTTGTTTCGTTTTGTTTATTTTTGTTCGTTTGTGTGGTCTTTTATCTTTAGGGGTAGGTTGCAAGGGTGGTGGGTGGATATAAGAGGACAGGGAGATGAATGGGCCTGGGGTGCAGGATGTGAAACTCACAAAGAGTCAATACAAAGTTAAAAAAAAGTTGAACTCTAATTTTGTTTTTCTTTTTCCCCAAACTCCAGTTTTACATTAAAAAGTCTTGCTGAACATTAATGTGGATAAAGAATCATATTTAAAGTAAGAACATATGAGACTGGGGATGGCTTCAGTTCATGAAGTACGACAGAATCCACCTAAAAAACTGAGTATGGTGATGTATTCTTGTAATTCCAGCACTCAGGAGGCAGAGACAGGAGGATTACTGGAGTACATGGCCAGCTAGCCTGGCCGAATCCTCTTGTCCCAGCTCCTTTTGAGAGGCTCTGTGGATATGAGCTCAGAATTGGACTCATTACACTTCATCAGTGGCACAGGATACAGGGGGCAAGCTTCTTCTGAACACAAGTCCACTGTAAAACGGAAATTGGATGACATATTCTGCCATTTGGGGTTATTGGTCAAGAGAACTTTGGTATTTGAAATCATGTTAGGAGCTATAAAGCAACACACAAACACTGTTCATGCGAATGCTTACAGATTTCTCCCTCTGACCTTCTGAATGACCTGTGTGGTGGTTCTATAAGTATACCTCTTGTGTGACTGAGTCTATGATGTACTGGTGTGTGTGTATGTGTGTGTGTATGTGTGTGTCTTTATTTTGACACTTCTCCAGTGAATGGGAGTTGATGGCAGTTTCTATATCACTGAGTAGAGGGAGACAGTCCTACAGATTCTAAGGAGGCCTGTTAGCCAGCAGAAGACGAA